>JANJGN010001778.1:0-108429 GCA_026770705.1 Isurus oxyrinchus
ACACCAGAAACTACCCGAGCAGCAACCTCTCCACTCCCAGAAACTACCCGAGCTGCACCCTCACAACCCCCAGAAAATACCCGAGCTGCACCCAATCCAACCCCAGAAACTGTCCGAGCTGCACCCTCGCCATCCCCAGAAACTACCCGAGCTGCACCCTCTCAAACCCCAGAAACTACCCGAGATGCACCCTCTCCAAAACCAGAAACTACCTGAGCTGCACCCTCTCCAACACCAGAAACTACCCGAGCTGCACCCTCTCCAAACCCAGAAACTACCCGAGCTGCACCCTCTCCAAACCCAGAAACTACCCGAGCTGCACCCTCTCCAACCCCAGAAACCACCTGAGCTGCACCCTCTCCACCCCCAGAAACTACCCGAGCTGCCCCCTCTCCATCCCCAGAAACTTTCTGAGCTGCAGCCTCACCAACCCCAGAAACTACCCGAGCTGCACCCTCTCCATCCCCAGAAACTACCCGAGATGCACCCACTGCATCCCCAGAAACTACCCGAGCTGCACCCTCTCCATCCCCGGAAACTACCCAAGCTGCAGCCTCTCCACCCCAAGTAACAACCCCAGCTGCACCCTCTGCAACCCCAGAAACTACCCGAGCTGCACCCTCTCCATCCACAGAAACTACCCGAGCTGCACTCTCTGCATCCCCAGAAATTACCCGAGCTGCACCCTCTCCACCCCCAGAACCTACATGAGCTGCACCCTCTCCAACCATAGACACTACAGGAGCTGCACCCTCTCCATCCCCAGAAACTACCCGAGCTGCACCCTCTACATCCCCAGAAAATACCCGAGCTGCACCCTATCCATCCCCTGAAAATACCCGAGCTGCACCCTCTCAACCCCAGAAAATACCCGAGCTGCACCCTCTCCATCCCCTGAAAATACCCGAGCTGCACCCTCTCGACCCCAGAAACTGTCCGAGCTGCACCCGCTCCATCCCCAGAAACTACCCGAGCTGCACCCTCTCCAACCCCAGAAAGTACACGAGCTGCACCCTCTCCAACACCAGAAACTACCTGAGCTGCACCCTCACCAACCCCAGAAAATGTCCGAGCTGCAACCTCGCCATCCCCAGAAACTCCCCGAGCTGCAACCTCTCCATCCCCAGAAACTACCTGAGCTGCAACCTCTGCAACAGCAGAAACTACCAGATCTGCACCCTCTCCAACAGCAGAAACTACCCGAGCTGCATCGTCTCCAACACCAGAAACTGTCCGAGCTGCACCCTCTCCATCCCCAGAAACTTCCCGAGCTGCACCCTCTCCAACCCTGGAAAGTACCCGAGCTGCACCCGCTCCAACACCAGAAACTACCTGAGCTGCACCCTCGCCAACCCCAGAAACTACCCGAGCTGCACCCTCTCTACTCCCAGAAACTACCTGAGCTGCACCCTCTCCACCCTCAGAAACTACCCGAGCTGCACCCTCACCACCCCCAGAAACGATCGGTACTGCACCCTCTCCAACCCCAGAAACTACCCGAGCTGCACCATCTCCAACCCCCAGAAACTGCCCGAGCTGCACCCTCTCCACCCTCAGAAAGTACCCGAGCTGCACCCTCACCACCCCCAGAAGCTATCGGAGCTGCAACCTCTCCAAACCCAGAAACTACCGGAGCTGCACCCTCTCCACCCCCAGAAACTACAGGAGCTGCACCCTCTCGAATCAAAGACAATACCAGAGATGCACCCTCTCCAGACACAGAAACTATCCGACCTGCAGCCTCTCAACCCCCAGAAACTACTCGAGCTGCACCCTCTCCATCCACAGAAACTACCCGAGCAGCACCCTCTCCATCCCCAGAAACTACCCGAGCTGCAACCTCTCCACCCCCAGAAACTACCCGAGCTGCACCCTCTCCACCCTCAGAAACTACCCAAGCTGCACCCTCTCCACCCTCAGAAACTTCCCGTGCTGCACCCTCACCACCCCCAGAAACTATCGGAGCTGCACCCTCACCAAACCCAGAAACTACCCGAGCTGCACCCTCTCCACCCCCAGAAACTACTCGAGCTGCACCCTCTCGACCCCAAGAAACTACCGGAGCAGCACCCTCTCCAATCGCAGAAACTACCGCAGCTGCACCCTCTCAACCCCCGGAAAGTACCGGAGCTGCATCCTCTCCAACCCCAGAAACTACCCGAGCTGCACCCTCACCATACCCAGAAACTACACGAGCTGCACCCTCTCCAACCACAGAAACTACCTGAGCTGCACCCTCTCCATCCCCAGAAACTACCCGAGCTGCACCCTCTACAACCCCAGAAAATACCCGAGCTGCACCCTCTACAATCCCAGAAAATACCCGAGCTGCACCCAATCCAACCCCAGAAACTGTCCGAGCTGCACCCTCGCCATCCCCAGAAACTACCCGAGCTGCACCCTCTCAAACCCCAGAAACTACCCGAGATGCACCCTCTCCAAAACCAGAAACTACCTGAGCTGCACCCTCTCCAACACCAGAAACTACCCGAGCTGCACCCTCTCCAAACCCAGAAACTACCCGAGCTGCACCCTCTCCAAACCCAGAAACTACCCGAGCTGCACCCTCTCCAACCCCAGAAACCACCTGAGCTGCACCCTCTCCACCCCCCAGAAACTACCCGAGCTGCCCCCTCTCCATCCCCAGAAACTTTCTGAGCTGCAGCCTCACCAACCCCAGAAACTACCCGAGCTGCACCCTCTCCATCCCCAGAAACTACCCGAGATGCACCCACTGCATCCCCAGAAACTACCCGAGCTGCACCCTCTCCATCCCCGGAAACTACCCAAGCTGCAGCCTCTCCACCCCAAGTAACAACCCCAGCTGCACCCTCTCAACCCCAGAAACTACCCGAGCTGCACCCTCTCCATCCACAGAAACTACCCGAGCTGCACTCTCTGCATCCCCAGAAATTACCCGAGCTGCACCCTCTCCACCCCCAGAACCTACATGAGCTGCACCCTCTCCAACCATAGACACTACAGGAGCTGCACCCTCTCCATCCCCAGAAACTACCCGAGCTGCACCCTCTACATCTCCAGAAAATACCCGAGCTGCACCCTATCCATCCCCTGAAAATACCCGAGCTGCACCCTCTCAACCCCAGAAAATACCCGCCGAGCTGCACCCTCTCCATCCCCTGAAAATACCCGAGCTGCACCCTCTCGACCCCAGAAACTGTCCGAGCTGCACCCGCTCCATCCCCAGAAACTACCCGAGCTGCACCCTCTCCAACCCCAGAAAGTACACGAGCTGCACCCTCTCCAACACCAGAAACTACCTGAGCTGCACCCTCACCAACCCCAGAAAATGTCCGAGCTGCAACCTCGCCATCCCCAGAAACTCCCCGAGCTGCAACCTCTCCATCCCCAGAAACTACCTGAGCTGCAACCTCTGCAACAGCAGAAACTACCAGATCTGCACCCTCTCCAACAGCAGAAACTACCCGAGCTGCACCCTCTCCAACCCCAGAAACTACCCGAGCTGCACCCTCTCCATCCCCGGAAACTACCCAAGCTGCAGCCTCTCCACCCCAAGTAACAACCCCAGCTGCACCCTCTGCAACCCCAGAAACTACCCGAGCTGCACCCTCTCCATCCACAGAAACTACCCGAGCTGCACTCTCTGCATCCCCAGAAATTACCCGAGCTGCACCCTCTCCACCCCCAGAACCTACATGAGCTGCACCCTCTCCAACCATAGACACTACAGGAGCTGCACCCTCTCCATCCCCAGAAACTACCCGAGCTGCACCCTCTACATCCCCAGAAAATACCCGAGCTGCACCCTATCCATCCCCTGAAAATACCCGAGCTGCACCCTCTCAACCCCAGAAAATACCCGAGCTGCACCCTCTCCATCCCCTGAAAATACCCGAGCTGCACCCTCTCGACCCCAGAAACTGTCCGAGCTGCACCCGCTCCATCCCCAGAAACTACCCGAGCTGCACCCTCTCCAACCCCAGAAAGTACACGAGCTGCACCCTCTCCAACACCAGAAACTACCTGAGCTGCACCCTCACCAACCCCAGAAAATGTCCGAGCTGCAACCTCGCCATCCCCAGAAACTCCCCGAGCTGCAACCTCTCCATCCCCAGAAACTACCTGAGCTGCAACCTCTGCAACAGCAGAAACTACCAGATCTGCACCCTCTCCAACAGCAGAAACTACCCGAGCTGCATCGTCTCCAACACCAGAAACTGTCCGAGCTGCACCCTCTCCATCCCCAGAAACTTCCGAGCTGCACCCTCTCCAACCCTGGAAAGTACCCGAGCTGCACCCGCTCCAACACCAGAAACTACCTGAGCTGCACCCTCGCCAACCCCAGAAACTACCCGAGCTGCACCCTCTCTACTCCCAGAAACTACCTGAGCTGCACCCTCTCCACCCTCAGAAACTACCCGAGCTGCACCCTCACCACCCCCAGAAACGATCGGTACTGCACCCTCTCCAACCCCAGAAACTACCCGAGCTGCACCATCTCCAACCCCCAGAAACTGCCCGAGCTGCACCCTCTCCACCCTCAGAAAGTACCCGAGCTGCACCCTCACCACCCCCAGAAGCTATCGGAGCTGCAACCTCTCCAAACCCAGAAACTACCGGAGCTGCACCCTCTCCACCCCCAGAAACTACAGGAGCTGCACCCTCTCGAATCAAAGACAATACCAGAGATGCACCCTCTCCAGACACAGAAACTATCCGACCTGCAGCCTCTCAACCCCCAGAAACTACTCGAGCTGCACCCTCTCCATCCACAGAAACTACCCGAGCAGCACCCTCTCCATCCCCAGAAACTACCCGAGCTGCAACCTCTCCACCCCCAGAAACTACCCGAGCTGCACCCTCTCCACCCTCAGAAACTACCCAAGCTGCACCCTCTCCACCCTCAGAAACTTCCCGTGCTGCACCCTCACCACCCCCAGAAACTATCGGAGCTGCACCCTCACCAAACCCAGAAACTACCCGAGCTGCACCCTCTCCACCCCCAGAAACTACTCGAGCTGCACCCTCTCGACCCCAAGAAACTACCGGAGCAGCACCCTCTCCAATCGCAGAAACTACCGCAGCTGCACCCTCTCAACCCCCGGAAAGTACCGGAGCTGCATCCTCTCCAACCCCAGAAACTACCCGAGCTGCACCCTCACCATACCCAGAAACTACACGAGCTGCACCCTCTCCAACCACAGAAACTACCTGAGCTGCACCCTCTCCATCCCCAGAAACTACCCGAGCTGCACCCTCTACAACCCCAGAAAATACCCGAGCTGCACCCTCTACAATCCCAGAAAATACCCGAGCTGCACCCAATCCAACCCCAGAAACTGTCCGAGCTGCACCCTCGCCATCCCCAGAAACTACCCGAGCTGCACCCTCTCAAACCCCAGAAACTACCCGAGATGCACCCTCTCCAAAACCAGAAACTACCTGAGCTGCACCCTCTCCAACACCAGAAACTACCCGAGCTGCACCCTCTCCAAACCCAGAAACTACCCGAGCTGCACCCTCTCCAAACCCAGAAACTACCCGAGCTGCACCCTCTCCAACCCCAGAAACCACCTGAGCTGCACCCTCTCCACCCCCAGAAACTACCCGAGCTGCCCCCTCTCCATCCCCAGAAACTTTCTGAGCTGCAGCCTCACCAACCCCAGAAACTACCCGAGCTGCACCCTCTCCATCCCCAGAAACTACCCGAGATGCACCCACTGCATCCCCAGAAACTACCCGAGCTGCACCCTCTCCATCCCCGGAAACTACCCAAGCTGCAGCCTCTCCACCCCAAGTAACAACCCCAGCTGCACCCTCTGCAACCCCAGAAACTACCCGAGCTGCACCCTCTCCATCCACAGAAACTACCCGAGCTGCACTCTCTGCATCCCCAGAAATTACCCGAGCTGCACCCTCTCCACCCCCAGAACCTACATGAGCTGCACCCTCTCCAACCATAGACACTACAGGAGCTGCACCCTCTCCATCCCCAGAAACTACCCGAGCTGCACCCTCTACATCTCCAGAAAATACCCGAGCTGCACCCTATCCATCCCCTGAAAATACCCGAGCTGCACCCTCTCAACCCCAGAAAATACCCGAGCTGCACCCTCTCCATCCCCTGAAAATACCCGAGCTGCACCCTCTCGACCCCAGAAAACTGTCCGAGCTGCACCCGCTCCATCCCCAGAAACTACCCGAGCTGCACCCTCTCCAACCCCAGAAAGTACACGAGCTGCACCCTCTCCAACACCAGAAACTACCTGAGCTGCACCCTCACCAACCCAGAAAATGTCCGAGCTGCAACCTCGCCATCCCCAGAAACTCCCCGAGCTGCAACCTCTCCATCCCCAGAAACTACCTGAGCTGCAACCTCTGCAACAGCAGAAACTACCAGATTCTGCACCCTCTCCAACAGCAGAAACTACCCGAGCTGCATCGTCTCCAACACCAGAAACTGTCCGAGCTGCACCCTCTCCATCCCCAGAAACTTCCCGAGCTGCACCCTCTCCAACCTGGAAAGTACCCGAGCTGCACCCGCTCCAACACCAGAAACTACCTGAGCTGCACCCTCGCCAACCCCAGAAACTACCCGAGCTGCACCCTCTCTACTCCCAGAAACTACCTGAGCTGCACCCTCTCCACCCTCAGAAACTACCCGAGCTGCACCCTCACCACCCCCAGAAACGATCGGTACTGCACCCTCTCCAACCCCAGAAACTACCCGAGCTGCACCATCTCCAACCCCCAGAAACTGCCCGAGCTGCACCCTCTCCACCCTCAGAAAGTACCCGAGCTGCACCCCTCACCACCCCCAGAAGCTATCGGAGCTGCAACCTCTCCAAACCCAGAAACTACCGGAGCTGCACCCTCTCCACCCCAGAAACTACAGGAGCTGCACCCTCTCGAATCAAAGACAATACCAGAGATGCACCCTCTCCAGACACAGAAACTATCCGACCTGCAGCCTCTCAACCCCCAGAAACTACTCGAGCTGCACCCTCTCCATCCACAGAAACTACCCGAGCAGCACCCTCTCCATCCCCAGAAACTACCCGAGCTGCAACCTCTCCACCCCCAGAAACTACCCGAGCTGCACCCTCTCCACCCTCAGAAACTACCCAAGCTGCACCCTCTCCACCCTCAGAAACTTCCCGTGCTGCACCCTCACCACCCCCAGAAACTATCGGAGCTGCACCCTCACCAAACCCAGAAACTACCCGAGCTGCACCCTCTCCACCCCCAGAAACTACTCGAGCTGCACCCTCTCGACCCCAAGAAACTACCGGAGCAGCACCCTCTCCAATCGCAGAAACTACCGCAGCTGCACCCTCTCAACCCCCGGAAAGTACCGGAGCTGCATCCTCTCCAACCCCAGAAACTACCCGAGCTGCACCCTCTCCACCCCCAGAAACTACCCGAGCTGCACCCTCTCCACCCTCAGAAACTACCCGAGCTGCACCCTCACCACCCCCAGAAACTATCGGAGCTGCACCCTCTCCAAACCCAGAAACTACCGGAGCTGCACTCTCTCCACCCCCAGAAACTACTCGAGCTGCACCCTCTCGACCCCAAGGAACTACCGGAGCTGCACCCTCTCCAAACGCAGAAACTACCGCAGCTGCACCCTCTCAACCCCCAGAAACTACCGGAGCTGCAGCATCTCCATTCCCAGAAACTACCCGAGCTGCACCCTCACCATACCCAGAAACTACACGAGCTGCACCCTCTCCAACCACAGAAACTACCTGAGCTGCACCCTCTCCATCCCCAGAAACTACCCGAGCTGCACCCTCTACAACCCCAGAAAATACCCGAGCTGCACCCTCTACAATCCCAGAAAATACCCGAGCTGCACCCAATCAACCCCAGAAACTGTCCGAGCTGCACCCTCGCCATCCCCAGAAACTACCCGAGCTGCACCCTCTCAAACCCCAGAAACTACCCGAGATGCACCCTCTCCAAAACCAGAAACTACCTGAGCTGCACCCTCTCCAACACCAGAAACTACCCGAGCTGCACCCTCTCCAAACCCAGAAACTACCCGAGCTGCACCCTCTCCAAACCCAGAAACTACCCGAGCTGCACCCTCTCCAACCCCAGAAACCACCTGAGCTGCACCCTCTCCACCCCCAGAAACTACCCGAGCTGCCCCCTCTCCATCCCCAGAAACTTTCTGAGCTGCAGCCTCACCAACCCCAGAAACTACCCGAGCTGCACCCTCTCCATCCCCAGAAACTACCCGAGATGCACCCACTGCATCCCCAGAAACTATCCGAGCTGCACCCTCTCCATCCCCGGAAACTACCCAAGCTGCAGCCTCTCCACCCCAAGTAACAACCGCAGCTGCACCCTCTGCAACCCCAGAAACTACCCGAGCTGCACCCTCTCCACCCACAGAAACTACCCGAGCTGCACCCTCTGCATCCCCAGAAATTACCCGAGCTGCACCCTCTCCAACCCACAGAAACTACCCGAGCTGCACCCTCTCCACCCTCAGAAACTACCCGAGCTGCACCCTCACCACCCCCAGAAACTATCGGAGCTGCACCCTCTCCAAACCCAGAAACAACCGGAGCTGCACCCTCTCCACCCCCAGAAACTACTGGAGCTGCACCCTCTCGAATCAAAGACAATACCAGAGATGCACCCTCTCCAGACGCAGAAACTACCCGACCTGCAGCCTCTCAACCCCCAGAAACTACTCGAGCTGCACCCTCTCCATCCCCAGAAACTACCTGAGCTGCACCGTCTCCATCCAAAGAAACTACCCGAGCAGCACCCTCTCCATCCGCAGAAACTACCCGAGCTGCAACCTCTCCACCCCCAGAAACTACCCGAGCTGCACCCTCTCCACCCCCAGAAACTACCCAAGCTGCACCCTCTCCACCCTCAGAAACTTCCCGTGCTGCACCTCACCACCCCCAGAAACTATCGGAGCTGCACCCTCACCAAACCCAGAAACTACCCGAGCTGCACCCGCTCCACCCCCAGAAACTACTCGAGCTGCACCCTCTCGACCCCAAGAAACTACCGGAGCAGCACCCCTCTCCAATCGTAGAAACTACCGCAGCTGCACCCTCTCAACCCCCGGAAAGTACTGGAGCTGCATCCTCTCCAACCCCAGAAACTACCCGAGCTGCACCCTCTCCACCCCCAGAAACTACCCGAGCTGCACCCTCTCCACCCTCAGAAACTACCCGAGCTGCACCCTCACCACCCCCAGAAACTATCGGAGCTGCACCCTCTCCAAACCCAGAAACTACCGGAGCTGCACTCTCACCACCCCCAGAAACTACTCGAGCTGCACCCTCTCGACCCCAAGGAACTACCGGAGCTGCACCCTCTCCAAACGCAGAAACTACCGCAGCTGCACCCTCTCAACCCCCAGAAACTACCGGAGCTGCAGCATCTCCATTCCCAGAAACTACCCGAGCTGCACCCTCACCATACCCAGAAACTACACGAGCTGCACCCACTCCAACCATAGAAACTACCTGAGCTGCACCCTCTCCATCCCCAGAAACTACCCGAGCTGCAACCTCTACAACCCCAGAAAATACCCGAGCTGCACCCTCTACAATCCCAGAAAATACCCGAGCTACACCCTCACCAACCACAGAAACTGTCCGAGCTGCACCCTCTCCATCCCCAGAAACTACCCGAGCTGCACCCTCTCCAACCCCGGAAAGTACCCGAGCTGCACCCTCTCCAACACCAGAAACTACCTGAGCTGCACCCTCTCCAACACCAGAAACTACCCGAGCTGCAACCTCTCCAACCCCAGAAACTACCCAGCTGCACCCTCGCCACCCCCAGAAAATACCAGATCTGCACCCTCGCCAACCCCAGAAACTGTCCGAGCTGCAACCTCGCCATCCCCAGAAACTACCCGAGCTGCAACCTCTCCAACCCCAGAAACTAACTGAGCTGCAACCTCTGCAACAACAGAAACTACCTGAGCTGCACCCTCTCCAACAGCAGAAACTACCCGAGCTGCATCGTCTCCAACACCAGAAACTGTCCAAGCTGCACCCTCTCCATCCCCAGAAACTACCCGAGCTGCACCCTCTCCACCCCCAGAAACTACCGGAGCTGCACCCTCTCCAACCCCAGAAACTACCGCAGCTGCTCCCTCTCAACCCAGAGAAACTACCGGAGCTGCACCATCTCCATTCCCAGAAACTACACGAGCTGCACCCTCACCATACACGGAACCTGCATGAGCTGCACCCTCTCCAACCACAGACACTACCGGAGCTGCACCCGCTCCATCCCCTGAAACTACCCGAGCTGCACCCTCTCCATCCCCTGAAAATACCCGAGCTGCACCCTCTCGACCCCAGAAAATACCCGAACTGCACCCTCTACATCCCCTGAAAATACCCGAGCTGCACCCTCTCGACCCCAGAAACTGTCCGAGCTGCACCCGCTCCATCCCCAGAAACTACCCGCGCTGCAACCTCTCCAACCCCAGAAAGTACACGAGCTGCACCCTCTCCAACAGCAGAAACTACCTGAGCTGCACCCTCGCCAACCCCAGAAACTGTCCGAGCTGCACCCTCGCCATCCCCAGAAACTACCCGAGCTGCAACCTCTCCAAACCCAGAAACAACCTGAGCTGCACCCTCTCCAACAGCAGAAACTACCCGAGCTGCATCGACTCCAACACCAGAAACTGTCCGAGCTGCACCCTCTCCAACCCCAGAAAGTACTGGAGCTGCACCCTCTCCACCCCCAGAATCTACTCGAGCTGCACCCTCTCCACCCCCAGAAACTATCGGAGCTGCACCCTCTCCAACCCCAGAAACTACCACAGCTGCTCCCGCTCAACCCTCAGAAACAACCTGAGTTGCACCATCTCAATTCCCAGAAACTTCCCGAGCTGCACCCTCACCATACCCAGAAACTACAAGAGCTGCACCCTCTCCAACCACAGACACTACCGGAGCTGCACCATCACCATCCCCAGAAACTACCCAAGCTGCACCCTCTACATCCCCAGAAAATACCCGAGCTGCACCCTCACCACCCCCAGAAATTGTCCGAGCTGCACCCGCTCCATCCCCAGAAAATACCCGAGCTGCACCCTCTCCAACCCCAGAAAGTACCCAAGCTGCACCCTCTCCAACACCAGAAACTACCTGAGCTGCACCCTCTCCAACATCAGAAACTACCCGAGCAGCAACCTCTCCACTCCCAGAAACTACCCGAGCTGCACCCTCACAACCCCCAGAAAATACCCGAGCTGCACCCAATCCAACCCCAGAAACTGTCCGAGCTGCACCCTCGCCATCCCCAGAAACTACCCGAGCTGCACCCTCTCAAACCCCAGAAACTACCCGAGATGCACCCTCTCCAAAACCAGAAACTACCTGAGCTGCACCCTCTCCAACACCAGAAACTACCCGAGCTGCACCCTCTCCAAACCCAGAAACTACCCGAGCTGCACCCTCTCCAAACCCAGAAACTACCCGAGCTGCACCCTCTCCAACCCCAGAAACCACCTGAGCTGCACCCTCTCCACCCCCAGAAACTACCCGAGCTGCCCCCTCTCCATCCCCAGAAACTTTCTGAGCTGCAGCCTCACCAACCCCAGAAACTACCCGAGCTGCACCCTCTCCATCCCCAGAAACTACCCGAGATGCACCCACTGCATCCCCAGAAACTACCCGAGCTGCACCCTCTCCATCCCCGGAAACTACCCAAGCTGCAGCCTCTCCACCCCAAGTAACAACCGCAGCTGCACCCTCTGCAACCCCAGAAACTACCCGAGCTGCACCCTCTCCACCCACAGAAACTACCCGAGCTGCACCCTCTGCATCCCCAGAAATTACCCGAGCTGCACCCTCTCCAACCCACAGAAACTACCCGAGCTGCACCCTCTCCACCCTCAGAAACTACCCGAGCTGCACCCTCACCACCCCCAGAAACTATCGGAGCTGCACCCTCTCCAAACCCAGAAACAACCGGAGCTGCACCCTCTCCACCCCCAGAAACTACTGGAGCTGCACCCTCTCGAATCAAAGACAATACCAGAGATGCACCCTCTCCAGACGCAGAAACTACCCGACCTGCAGCCTCTCAACCCCCAGAAACTACTCGAGCTGCACCCTCTCCATCCCCAGAAACTACCTGAGCTGCACCGTCTCCATCCAAAGAAACTACCCGAGCAGCACCCTCTCCATCCGCAGAAACTACCCGAGCTGCAACCTCTCCACCCCCAGAAACTACCCGAGCTGCACCCTCTCCACCCCCAGAAACTACCCAAGCTGCACCCTCTCCACCCTCAGAAACTTCCCGTGCTGCACCCTCACCACCCCCAGAAACTATCGGAGCTGCACCCTCACCAAACCCAGAAACTACCCGAGCTGCACCCGCTCCACCCCCAGAAACTACTCGAGCTGCACCCTCTCGACCCCAAGAAACTACCGGAGCAGCACCCTCTCCAATCGTAGAAACTACCGCAGCTGCACCCTCTCAACCCCCGGAAAGTACTGGAGCTGCATCCTCTCCAACCCCAGAAACTACCCGAGCTGCACCCTCTCCACCCCCAGAAACTACCCGAGCTGCACCCTCTCCACCCTCAGAAACTACCCGAGCTGCACGCTCACCACCCCCAGAAACTATCGGAGCTGCACCCTCTCCAAACCCAGAAACTACCGGAGCTGCACTCTCACCACCCCCAGAAACTACTCGAGCTGCACCCTCTCGACCCCAAGGAACTACCGGAGCTGCACCCTCTCCAAACGCAGAAACTACCGCAGCTGCACCCTCTCAACCCCCAGAAACTACCGGAGCTGCAGCATCTCCATTCCCAGAAACTACCCGAGCTGCACCCTCACCATACCCAGAAACTACACGAGCTGCACCCACTCCAACCATAGAAACTACCTGAGCTGCACCCTCTCCATCCCCAGAAACTACCCGAGCTGCAACCTCTACAACCCCAGAAAATACCCGAGCTGCACCCTCTACAATCCCAGAAAATACCCGAGCTACACCCTCACCAACCACAGAAACTGTCCGAGCTGCACCCTCTCCATCCCCAGAAACTACCCGAGCTGCACCCTCTCCAACCCCGGAAAGTACCCGAGCTGCACCCTCTCCAACACCAGAAACTACCTGAGCTGCACCCTCTCCAACACCAGAAACTACCCGAGCTGCAACCTCTCCAACCCCAGAAACTACCCAGCTGCACCCTCGCCACCCCCAGAAAATACCAGATCTGCACCCTCGCCAACCCCAGAAACTGTCCGAGCTGCAACCTCGCCATCCCCAGAAACTACCCGAGCTGCAACCTCTCCAACCCCAGAAACTAACTGAGCTGCAACCTCTGCAACAACAGAAACTACCTGAGCTGCACCCTCTCCAACAGCAGAAACTACCCGAGCTGCATCGTCTCCAACACCAGAAACTGTCCAAGCTGCACCCTCTCCATCCCCAGAAACTACCCGAGCTGCACCCTCTCCACCCCCAGAAACTACCGGAGCTGCACCCTCTCCAACCCCAGAAAATACCGCAGCTGCTCCCTCTCAACCCAGAGAAACTACCGGAGCTGCACCATCTCCATTCCCAGAAACTACACGAGCTGCACCCTCACCATACACGGAACCTGCATGAGCTGCACCCTCTCCAACCACAGACACTACCGGAGCTGCACCCGCTCCATCCCCTGAAACTACCCGAGCTGCACCCTCTCCATCCCCTGAAAATACCCGAGCTGCACCCTCTCGACCCCAGAAAATACCCGAACTGCACCCTCTACATCCCCTGAAAATACCCGAGCTGCACCCTCTCGACCCCAGAAACTGTCCGAGCTGCACCCGCTCCATCCCCAGAAACTACCCGCGCTGCAACCTCTCCAACCCCAGAAAGTACACGAGCTGCACCCTCTCCAACAGCAGAAACTACCTGAGCTGCACCCTCGCCAACCCCAGAAACTGTCCGAGCTGCAACTTCGCCATCCCCAGAAACTACCCGAGCTGCAACCTCTCCAAACCCAGAAACAACCTGAGCTGCACCCTCTCCAACAGCAGAAACTACCCGAGCTGCATCGACTCCAACACCAGAAACTGTCCGAGCTGCACCCTCTCCAACCCCAGAAAGTACTGGAGCTGCACCCTCTCCACCCCCAGAATCTACTCGAGCTGCACCCTCTCCACCCCCAGAAACTATCGGAGCTGCACCCTCTCCAACCCCAGAAACTACCACAGCTGCTCCCGCTCAACCCTCAGAAACAACCTGAGTTGCACCATCTCAATTCCCAGAAACTTCCCGAGCTGCACCCTCACCATACCCAGAAACTACACGAGCTGCACCCTCTCCAACCACAGACAATACCGGAGCTGCACCATCACCATCCCCAGAAACTACCCAAGCTGCACCCTCTACATCCCCAGAAAATACCCGAGCTGCACCCTCACCAACCCCAGAAATTGTCCGAGCTGCACCCGCTCCATCCCCAGAAACTACCCGAGCTGCACCCTCTCCAACCCCAGAAAGTACCCAAGCTGCACCCTCTCCAACACCAGAAACTACCTGAGCTGCACCCTCTCCAACACCAGAAACTACCCGAGCAGCAACCTCTCCACTCCCAGAAACTACCCGAGCTGCACCCTCACAACCCCCAGAAAATACCCGAGCTGCACCCAATCCAACCCCAGAAACTGTCCGAGCTGCACCCTCGCCATCCCCAGAAACTACCCGAGCTGCACCCTCTCAAACCCCAGAAACTACCCGAGATGCACCCTCTCCAAAACCAGAAACTACCTGAGCTGCACCCTCTCCAACACCAGAAACTACCCGAGCTGCACCCTCTCCAAACCCAGAAACTACCCGAGCTGCACCCTCTCCAAACCCAGAAACTACCCGAGCTGCACCCTCTCCAACCCCAGAAACCACCTGAGCTGCACCCTCTCCACCCCCAGAAACTACCCGAGCTGCCCCCTCTCCATCCCCAGAAACTTTCTGAGCTGCAGCCTCACCAACCCCAGAAACTACCCGAGCTGCACCCTCTCCATCCCCAGAAACTACCCGAGATGCACCCACTGCATCCCCAGAAACTACCCGAGCTGCACCCTCTCCATCCCCGGAAACTACCCAAGCTGCAGCCTCTCCACCCCAAGTAACAACCCCAGCTGCACCCTCTGCAACCCCAGAAACTACCCGAGCTGCACCCTCTCCATCCACAGAAACTACCCGAGCTGCACTCTCTGCATCCCCAGAAATTACCCGAGCTGCACCCTCTCCACCCCCAGAACCTACATGAGCTGCACCCTCTCCAACCATAGACACTACAGGAGCTGCACCCTCTCCATCCCCAGAAACTACCCGAGCTGCACCCTCTACATCCCCAGAAAATACCCGAGCTGCACCCTATCCATCCCCTGAAAATACCCGAGCTGCACCCTCTCAACCCCAGAAAATACCCGAGCTGCACCCTCTCCATCCCCTGAAAATACCCGAGCTGCACCCTCTCGACCCCAGAAACTGTCCGAGCTGCACCCGCTCCATCCCCAGAAACTACCCGAGCTGCACCCTCTCCAACCCCAGAAAGTACACGAGCTGCACCCTCTCCAACACCAGAAACTACCTGAGTTGCACCCTCACCAACCCCAGAAAATGTCCGAGCTGCAACCTCGCCATCCCCAGAAACTCCCCGAGCTGCAACCTCTCCATCCCCAGAAACTACCTGAGCTGCAACCTCTGCAACAGCAGAAACTACCAGATCTGCACCCTCTCCAACAGCAGAAACTACCCGAGCTGCATCGTCTCCAACACCAGAAACTGTCCGAGCTGCACCCTCTCCATCCCCAGAAACTTCCCGAGCTGCACCCTCTCCAACCCTGGAAAGTACCCGAGCTGCACCCGCTCCAACACCAGAAACTACCTGAGCTGCACCCTCGCCAACCCCAGAAACTACCCGAGCTGCACCCTCTCTACTCCCAGAAACTACCTGAGCTGCACCCTCTCCACCCTCAGAAACTACCCGAGCTGCACCCTCACCACCCCCAGAAACGATCGGTACTGCAGCCTCTCCAACCCCAGAAACTACCCGAGCTGCACCATCTCCAACCCCCAGAAACTGCCCGAGCTGCACCCTCTCCACCCTCAGAAAGTACCCGAGCTGCACCCTCACCACCCCCAGAAGCTATCGGAGCTGCAACCTCTCCAAACCCAGAAACTACCGGAGCTGCACCCTCTCCACCCCCAGAAACTACAGGAGCTGCACCCTCTCGAATCAAAGACAATACCAGAGATGCACCCTCTCCAGACACAGAAACTATCCGACCTGCAGCCTCTCAACCCCCAGAAACTACTCGAGCTGCACCCTCTCCATCCACAGAAACTACCCGAGCAGCACCCTCTCCATCCCCAGAAACTACCCGAGCTGCAACCTCTCCACCCCCAGAAACTACCCGAGCTGCACCCTCTCCACCCTCAGAAACTACCCAAGCTGCACCCTCTCCACCCTCAGAAACTTCCCGTGCTGCACCCTCACCACCCCCAGAAACTATCGGAGCTGCACCCTCACCAAACCCAGAAACTACCCGAGCTGCACCCTCTCCACCCCCAGAAACTACTCGAGCTGCACCCTCTCGACCCCAAGAAACTACCGGAGCAGCACCCTCTCCAATCGCAGAAACTACCGCAGCTGCACCCTCTCAACCCCCGGAAAGTACCGGAGCTGCATCCTCTCCAACCCCAGAAACTACCCGAGCTGCACCCTCTCCACCCCCAGAAACTACCCGAGCTGCACCCTCTCCACCCTCAGAAACTACCCGAGCTGCACCCTCACCACCCCCAGAAACTATCGGAGCTGCACCCTCTCCAAACCCAGAAACTACCGGAGCTGCACTCTCTCCACCCCCAGAAACTACTCGAGCTGCACCCTCTCGACCCCAAGGAACTACCGGAGCTGCACCCTCTCCAAACGCAGAAACTACCGCAGCTGCACCCTCTCAACCCCCAGAAACTACCGGAGCTGCAGCATCTCCATTCCCAGAAACTACCCGAGCTGCACCCTCACCATACCCAGAAACTACACGAGCTGCACCCTCTCCAACCACAGAAACTACCTGAGCTGCACCCTCTCCATCCCCAGAAACTACCCGAGCTGCACCCTCTACAACCCCAGAAAATACCCGAGCTGCACCCTCTACAATCCCAGAAAATACCCGAGCTACACCCTCACCAACCACAGAAACTGTCCGAGCTGCACCCTCTCCATCCCCAGAAACTACCCGAGCTGCACCTTCTCCAGCCCCGGAAAGTACCCGAGCTGCACCCTCTCCAACACCAGAAACTACCTGAGCTGCACCCTCTCCAACACCAGAAACTACCCGAGCTGCAACCTCTCCAACCCCAGAAACTACCCAGCTGCACCCTCGCCACCCCCAGAAAATACCAGATCTGAACCCTCGCCAACCCCAGAAACTGTCCGAGCTGCAACCTCGCCATCCCCAGAACCTACCCGAGCTGCAACCTCTCCAACCCCAGAAACTAACTGAGCTGCAACCTCTGCAACAACAGAAACTACCTGAGCTGCACCCTCTCCAACAGCAGAAACTACCCGAGCTGCATCGTCTCCAACACCAGAAACTGTCCAAGCTGCACCCTCTCCATCCCCAGAAACTACCCGAGCTGCACCCTCTCCACCCCCAGAAACTACCGGAGCTGCACCCTCTCCAACCCCAGAAACTACAGCAGCTGCTCCCTCTCAACCCCCAGAAACTACCTGAGCTGCACCCTCTCCAACCACAGACCCTACCGGAGCTGCACCCTCTCCATCCCCAGAAACTACCCGAGCTGCACCCTCTACATCCCCAGAAAATACCCGAGCTGCACCCTCTCCATCCCCTGAAAATACCCGAGCTGCACCCTTCGACCCCAGAAAATACCCGAGCTGCACCCTCTCCATCCCCTGAAAATACCCGAGCTGCACCCTCTCGACCCAAGAAACTGTCCGAGCAGCACCCGCTCCATCCCCAGAAACTACCCGAGCTGCACCCTCTCCAACCCCAGAAACTACCTGAGCTGCACCCTCTCCAACACCAGAAACTACCCGAGCTGCAACCTCTCCAACCCCAGAAACTACCCGAGATGCACCATCTACAACCCCAGAAAATACCCGAGCTGCACCCTCTCCAACCCCAGAAACTCTCCGAGCTGCACATTCGCCATCCCCAGAAACTACGCGAGCTGCACCATCTCCAACCCCAGAAACTAAGCGAGCTGCACCCTTTCCAAAGCCAGAAACTGCCTGAGCTGCACCCTCTCCAACACCAGAAACTACCCGAGCTACATCGTCTCCAACACCAGAAACTACCCGAGCTGCACCCTCTCCAACCCCAGAAAGTACACGAGCTGCACCCTCTCCAACACCAGAAACTACCTGTGCTGCACCCTCTCCAACCCCAGAAACGACCCGAGATGCACCCTCACCACCCCCAGAAAATACCCGAGCTGCACCCTCTGCAACCCCAGAAACCGTCCGAGCTGCACACTCACCATCCCCAGAAACTACCCGAGCTGCACCCTCTCCAACAACAGAAACTAACCGAGCTGCACCCTTTCTAAAACCAGAAACTCCCTGAGCTGCACCCTCTCCAACACCAGAAACTACCCGAGCTGCATCGTCTCCAACACCAGAAACTGTCCGAGCTGTACCCTCTCCATCCCCAGAAACTACCCGAGCTGCACCATCTCCACCCCCAGAAACTACCCGAGCTGCAGCCTCTCCACCCCAGTAACTACCGGAGCTGCATCCTCTCCAACCCCAGAAATTGCACGAGCTGCACCCTCTCTACTCCCAGAAACTACCCGAGCTGCACCCTCTCCACCCTCAGAAACTACCCGAGCTGCACCCTCACCACCCCCAGAAACTATCGGTGCTGCACCCTCTCCAACCCCAGAAACTACCAGAGCTGCACCCTCTCTACCCCCAGAAACTACTCGAGCTGCACCCTCTCCACCCCCAGAAACTATCGGAGCTGCACCCTCTCCAACCCCAGAAACTACCGCAGCTGCTCCCTCTCAACCCTCAGAAACAACCTGAGTTGCACCATCTCCATTCCCAGAAACTTCCCGAGCTGCACCCTCACCATACCCAGAAACTACACGAGCTGCACCCTCTCCAACCACAGACACTACCAGAGCTGCACCATCACCATCCCCAGAAACTACCCAAGCTGCACCCTCTACATCCCCAGAAACTACCCGAGCTGCACCCTCTCCATCCCCGGAAACTACCCAAGCTGCAGCCTCTCCACCCCAAGTAACAACCCCAGCTGCACCCTCTGCAACCCCAGAAACTACCCGAGCTGCACCCTCTCCACCCACAGAAACTACCCGAGCTGCACCCTCTGCATCCCCAGAAATTACCCGAGCTGCACCCTCTCCACCACCAGAACCTACATGAGCTGCACCCTCTCCAACCACAGACACTACAGGAGCTGCACCCTCTCCATCCCCAGAAACTACCCGAGCTGCACCCTCTCCATCCCCAGAAAATACCCGAGCTGCACCCTCTCCATCCCCTGAAAATACCCGAGCTGCACCCTCTCAACCCCAGAAAATACCCGAGCTGCACCCTCTCCATCCCATGAAAATACCCGAGCTGCACCCTCTCGACCCCAGAAACTGTCCGAGCTGCACCCTCTCCATCCCCAGAAACTACCCGAGCTGCACCCTCTCCAACCCCGGAAAGTACCCGAGCTGCACCCTCTCCAACACCAGAAACTACCTAAGCTGCACCCTCTCCAACACCAGAAACTACCCGAGCTGCAACCTCTCCAACCCCAGAAACTACCCAGCTGCACCCTCGCCACCCCCAGAAAATACCAGATCTGCACCCTCGCCAACCCCAGAAACTGTCCGAGCTGCAACCTCGCCATCCCCAGAAACTACCCGAGCTGCAACCTCTCCAACCCCAGAAACTAACTGAGCTGCAACCTCTGCAACAACAGAAACTACCTGAGCTGCACCCTCTCCAACAGCAGAAACTACCCGAGCTGCATCGTCTCCAACACCAGAAACTGTCCAAGCTGCACCCTCTCCATCCCCAGAAACTACCCGAGCTGCACCCTCTCCACCCCCAGAAACTACCGGAGCTGCACCCTCTCCAACCCCAGAAACTACCGCAGCTGCTCCCTCTCAACCCAGAGAAACTACCGGAGCTGCACCATCTCCATTCCCAGAAACTACACGAGCTGCACCCTCACCATACACGGAACCTGCATGAGCTGCACCCTCTCCAACCACAGACACTACCGGAGCTGCACCCGCTCCATCCCCTGAAACTACCCGAGCTGCACCCTCTACATCCCCAGAAAATACCCGAGCTGCACCCTCTCCATCCCCTGAAAATACCCGAGCTGCACCCTCTCGACCCCAGAAAATACCCGAACTGCACCCTCTACATCCCCTGAAAATACCCGAGCTGCACCCTCTCGACCCCAGAAACTGTCCGAGCTGCACCCGCTCCATCCCCAGAAACTACCCGAGCTGCAACCTCTCCAACCCCAGAAAGTACACGAGCTGCACCCTATCCAACAGCAGAAACTACCTGAGCTGCACCCTCGCCAACCCCAGAAACTGTCCGAGCTGCAACTTCGCCATCCCCAGAAACTACCCGAGCTGCAACCTCTCCAAACCCAGAAACAACCTGAGCTGCACCCTCTCCAACAGCAGAAACTACCCGAGCTGCATCGACTCCAACACCAGAAACTGTCCGAGCTGCACCCTCTCCAACCCCAGAAAGTACTGGAGCTGCACCCTCTCCACCCCCAGAATCTACTCGAGCTGCACCCTCTCCACCCCCAGAAACTATCGGAGCTGCACCCTCTCCAACCCCAGAAACTACCACAGCTGCTCCCGCTCAACCCTCAGAAACAACCTGAGTTGCACCATCTCAATTCCCAGAAACTTCCCGAGCTGCACCCTCACCATACCCAGAAACTATACGAGCTGCACCCTCTCCAACCACAGACAATACCGGAGCTGCACCATCACCATCCCCAGAAACTACCCAAGCTGCACCCTCTACATCCCCAGAAAATACCCGAGCTGCACCCTCACCAACCCCAGAAATTGTCCGAGCTGCACCCGCTCCATCCCCAGAAACTACCCGAGCTGCACCCTCTCCAACCCCAGAAAGTACCCAAGCTGCACCCTCTCCAACACCAGAAACTACCTGAGCTGCACCCTCTCCAACACCAGAAACTACCCGAGCAGCAACCTCTCCACTCCCAGAAACTACCCGAGCTGCACCCTCACAACCCCCAGAAAATACCCGAGCTGCACCCAATCCAACCCCAGAAACTGTCCGAGCTGCACCCTCGCCATCCCCAGAAACTACCCGAGCTGCACCCTCTCAAACCCCAGAAACTACCCGAGATGCACCCTCTCCAAAACCAGAAACTACCTGAGCTGCACCCTCTCCAACACCAGAAACTACCCGAGCTGCACCCTCTCCAAACCCAGAAACTACCCGAGCTGCACCCTCTCCAAACCCAGAAACTACCCGAGCTGCACCCTCTCCAACCCCAGAAACCACCTGAGCTGCACCCTCTCCACCCCCAGAAACTACCCGAGCTGCCCCCTCTCCATCCCCAGAAACTTTCTGAGCTGCAGCCTCACCAACCCCAGAAACTACCCGAGCTGCACCCTCTCCATCCCCAGAAACTACCCGAGATGCACCCACTGCATCCCCAGAAACTACCCGAGCTGCACCCTCTCCATCCCCGGAAACTACCCAAGCTGCAGCCTCTCCACCCCAAGTAACAACCCCAGCTGCACCCTCTGCAACCCCAGAAACTACCCGAGCTGCACCCTCTCCATCCACAGAAACTACCCGAGCTGCACCCTCTGCATCCCCAGAAATTACCCGAGCTGCACCCTCTCCACCCCCAGAACCTACATGAGCTGCACCCTCTCCAACCATAGACACTACAGGAGCTGCACCTCTCCATCCCCAGAAACTACCCGAGCTGCACCCTCTACATCCCCAGAAAATACCCGAGCTGCACCCTATCCATCCCCTGAAAATACCCGAGCTGCACCCTCTCAACCCCAGAAAATACCCGAGCTGCACCCTCTCCATCCCCTGAAAATACCCGAGCTGCACCCTCTCGACCCCAGAAACTGTCCGAGCTGCACCCGCTCCATCCCCAGAAACTACCCGAGCTGCACCCTCTCCAACCCCAGAAAGTACACGAGCTGCACCCTCTCCAACACCAGAAACTACCTGAGCTGCACCCTCACCAACCCCAGAAAATGTCCGAGCTGCAACCTCGCCATCCCCAGAAACTCCCCGAGCTGCAACCTCTCCATCCCCAGAAACTACCTGAGCTGCAACCTCTGCAACAACAGAAACTACCAGATCTGCACCCTCTCCAACAGCAGAAACTACCCGAGCTGCATCGTCTCCAACACCAGAAACTGTCCGAGCTGCACCCTCTCCATCCCCAGAAACTTCCCGAGCTGCACCCTCTCCAACCCTGGAAAGTACCCGAGCTGCACCCGCTCCAACACCAGAAACTACCTGAGCTGCACCCTCGCCAACCCCAGAAACTACCCGAGCTGCACCCTCTCTACTCCCAGAAACTACCTGAGCTGCACCCTCTCCACCCTCAGAAACTACCCGAGCTGCACCCTCACCACCCCCAGAAACGATCGGTACTGCATCCTCTCCAACCCCAGAAACTACCCGAGCTGCACCATCTCCAACCCCCAGAAACTGCCCGAGCTGCACCCTCTCCACCCCCAGAAACTACCCGAGCTGCACCCTCTCCATCCCCAGAAAATACCCGAGCTGCACCCTCTCCATCCCCTGAAAATACCCGAGCTGCACCCTCTCAACCCCAGAAAATACCCGAGCTGCACCCTCTCCATCCCATGAAAATACCCGAGCTGCACCCTCTCGACCCCAGAAACTGTCCGAGCTGCACCCTCTCCATCCCCAGAAACTACCCGAGCTGCACCCTCTCCAACCCCGGAAAGTACCCGAGCTGCACCCTCTCCAACACCAGAAACTACCTAAGCTGCACCCTCTCCAACACCAGAAACTACCCGAGCTGCAACCTCTCCAACCCCAGAAACTACCCAGCTGCAACCTCGCCACCCCCAGAAAATACCAGATCTGCACCCTCGCCAACCCCAGAAACTGTCCGAGCTGCAACCTCGCCATCCCCAGAAACTACCCGAGCTGCAACCTCTCCAACCCCAGAAACTAACTGAGCTGCAACCTCTGCAACAACAGAAACTACCTGAGCTGCACCCTCTCCAACAGCAGAAACTACCCGAGCTGCATCGTCTCCAACACCAGAAACTGTCCAAGCTGCACCCTCTCCATCCCCAGAAACTACCCGAGCTGCACCCTCTCCACCCCCAGAAACTACCGGAGCTGCACCCTCTCCAACCCCAGAAACTACCGCAGCTGCTCCCTCTCAACCCAGAGAAACTACCGGAGCTGCACCATCTCCATTCCCAGAAACTACACGAGCTGCACCCTCACCATACACGGAACCTGCATGAGCTGCACCCTCTCCAACCACAGACACTACCGGAGCTGCAACCGCTCCATCCCCTGAAACTACCCGAGCTGTACCCTCTACATCCCCAGAAAATACCCGAGCTGCACCCTCTCCATCCCCTGAAAATACCCGAGCTGCACCCTCTCGACCCCAGAAAATACCCGAAAGGCACCCTCTACATCCCCTGAAAATACCCGAGCTGCACCCTCTCGACCCCAGAAACTGTCCGAGCTGCACCCGCTCCATCCCCAGAAACTACCCGAGCTGCAACCTCTCCAACCCCAGAAAGTACACGAGCTGCACCCTATCCAACAGCAGAAACTACCTGAGCTGCACCCTCGCCAACCCCAGAAACTGTCCGAGCTGCAACTTCGCCATCCCCAGAAACTACCCGAGCTGCAACCTCTCCAAACCCAGAAACAACCTGAGCTGCACCCTCTCCAACAGCAGAAACTACCCGAGCTGCATCGACTCCAACACCAGAAACTGTCCGAGCTGCACCCTCTCCAACCCCAGAAAGTACTGGAGCTGCACCCTCTCCACCCCCAGAATCTACTCGAGCTGCACCCTCTCCACCCCCAGAAACTATCGGAGCTGCACCCTCTCCAACCCCAGAAACTACCACAGCTGCTCCCGCTCAACCCTCAGAAACAACCTGAGTTGCACCATCTCAATTCCCAGAAACTTCCCGAGCTGCACCCTCACCATACCCAGAAACTACACGAGCTGCACCCTCTCCAACCACAGACAATACCGGAGCTGCACCATCACCATCCCCAGAAACTACCCAAGCTGCACCCTCTACATCCCCAGAAAATACCCGAGCTGCACCCTCACCAACCCCAGAAATTGTCCGAGCTGCACCCGCTCCATCCCCAGAAACTACCCGAGCTGCACCCTCTCCAACCCCAGAAAGTACCCAAGCTGCACCCTCTCCAACACCAGAAACTACCTGAGCTGCACCCTCTCCAACACCAGAAACTACCCGAGCTGCAACCTCTCCAACCCCAGAAACTACCCAGCTGCACCCTCGCCACCCCCAGAAAATACCAGATCTGCACCCTCGCCAACCCCAGAAACTGTCCGAGCTGCAACCTCGCCATCCCCAGAAACTACCCGAGCTGCAACCTCTCCAACCCCAGAAACTAACTGAGCTGCAACCTCTGCAACAACAGAAACTACCTGAGCTGCACCCTCTCCAACAGCAGAAACTACCCGAGCTGCATCGTCTCCAACACCAGAAACTGTCCAAGCTGCACCCTCTCCATCCCCAGAAACTACCCGAGCTGCACCCTCTCCACCCCCAGAAACTACCGGAGCTGCACCCTCTCCAACCCCAGAAACTACCGCAGCTGCTCCCTCTCAACCCAGAGAAACTACCGGAGCTGCACCATCTCCATTCCCAGAAACTACACGAGCTGCACCCTCACCATACACGGAACCTGCATGAGCTGCACCCTCTCCAACCACAGACACTACCGGAGCTGCACCCGCTCCATCCCCTGAAACTACCCGAGCTGCACCCTCTACATCCCCAGAAAATACCCGAGCTGCACCCTCTCCATCCCCTGAAAATACCCGAGCTGCACCCTCTCGACCCCAGAAAATACCCGAACTGCACCCTCTACATCCCCTGAAAATACCCGAGCTGCACCCTCTCGACCCCAGAAACTGTCCGAGCTGCACCCGCTCCATCCCCAGAAACTACCCGAGCTGCAACCTCTCCAACCCCAGAAAGTACACGAGCTGCACCCTATCCAACAGCAGAAACTACCTGAGCTGCACCCTCGCCAACCCCAGAAACTGTCCGAGCTGCAACTTCGCCATCCCCAGAAACTACCCGAGCTGCAACCTCTCCAAACCCAGAAACAACCTGAGCTGCACCCTCTCCAACAGCAGAAACTACCCGAGCTGCATCGACTCCAACACCAGAAACTGTCCGAGCTGCACCCTCTCCAACCCCAGAAAGTACTGGAGCTGCACCCTCTCCACCCCCAGAATCTACTCGAGCTGCACCCTCTCCACCCCCAGAAACTATCGGAGCTGCACCCTCTCCAACCCCAGAAACTACCACAGCTGCTCCCGCTCAACCCTCAGAAACAACCTGAGTTGCACCATCTCAATTCCCAGAAACTTCCCGAGCTGCACCCTCACCATACCCAGAAACTATACGAGCTGCACCCTCTCCAACCACAGACAATACCGGAGCTGCACCATCACCATCCCCAGAAACTACCCAAGCTGCACCCTCTACATCCCCAGAAAATACCCGAGCTGCACCCTCACCAACCCCAGAAATTGTCCGAGCTGCACCCGCTCCATCCCCAGAAACTACCCGAGCTGCACCCTCTCCAACCCCAGAAAGTACCCAAGCTGCACCCTCTCCAACACCAGAAACTACCTGAGCTGCACCCTCTCCAACACCAGAAACTACCCGAGCAGCAACCTCTCCACTCCCAGAAACTACCCGAGCTGCACCCTCACAACCCCCAGAAAATACCCGAGCTGCACCCAATCCAACCCCAGAAACTGTCCGAGCTGCACCCTCGCCATCCCCAGAAACTACCCGAGCTGCACCCTCTCAAACCCCAGAAACTACCCGAGATGCACCCTCTCCAAAACCAGAAACTACCTGAGCTGCACCCTCTCCAACACCAGAAACTACCCGAGCTGCACCCTCTCCAAACCCAGAAACTACCCGAGCTGCACCCTCTCCAAACCCAGAAACTACCCGAGCTGCACCCTCTCCAACCCCAGAAACCACCTGAGCTGCACCCTCTCCACCCCCAGAAACTACCCGAGCTGCCCCCTCTCCATCCCCAGAAACTTTCTGAGCTGCAGCCTCACCAACCCCAGAAACTACCCGAGCTGCACCCTCTCCATCCCCAGAAACTACCCGAGATGCACCCACTGCATCCCCAGAAACTACCCGAGCTGCACCCTCTCCATCCCCGGAAACTACCCAAGCTGCAGCCTCTCCACCCCAAGTAACAACCCCAGCTGCACCCTCTGCAACCCCAGAAACTACCCGAGCTGCACCCTCTCCATCCACAGAAACTACCCGAGCTGCACCCTCTGCATCCCCAGAAATTACCCGAGCTGCACCCTCTCCACCCCCAGAACCTACATGAGCTGCACCCTCTCCAACCATAGACACTACAGGAGCTGCACCTCTCCATCCCCAGAAACTACCCGAGCTGCACCCTCTACATCCCCAGAAAATACCCGAGCTGCACCCTATCCATCCCCTGAAAATACCCGAGCTGCACCCTCTCAACCCCAGAAAATACCCGAGCTGCACCCTCTCCATCCCCTGAAAATACCCGAGCTGCACCCTCTCGACCCCAGAAACTGTCCGAGCTGCACCCGCTCCATCCCCAGAAACTACCCGAGCTGCACCCTCTCCAACCCCAGAAAGTACACGAGCTGCACCCTCTCCAACACCAGAAACTACCTGAGCTGCACCCTCACCAACCCCAGAAAATGTCCGAGCTGCAACCTCGCCATCCCCAGAAACTCCCCGAGCTGCAACCTCTCCATCCCCAGAAACTACCTGAGCTGCAACCTCTGCAACAACAGAAACTACCAGATCTGCACCCTCTCCAACAGCAGAAACTACCCGAGCTGCATCGTCTCCAACACCAGAAACTGTCCGAGCTGCACCCTCTCCATCCCCAGAAACTTCCCGAGCTGCACCCTCTCCAACCCTGGAAAGTACCCGAGCTGCACCCGCTCCAACACCAGAAACTACCTGAGCTGCACCCTCGCCAACCCCAGAAACTACCCGAGCTGCACCCTCTCTACTCCCAGAAACTACCTGAGCTGCACCCTCTCCACCCTCAGAAACTACCCGAGCTGCACCCTCACCACCCCCAGAAACGATCGGTACTGCATCCTCTCCAACCCCAGAAACTACCCGAGCTGCACCATCTCCAACCCCCAGAAACTGCCCGAGCTGCACCCTCTCCACCCCCAGAAACTACCCGAGCTGCACCCTCTCCATCCCCAGAAAATACCCGAGCTGCACCCTCTCCATCCCCTGAAAATACCCGAGCTGCACCCTCTCAACCCCAGAAAATACCCGAGCTGCACCCTCTCCATCCCATGAAAATACCCGAGCTGCACCCTCTCGACCCCAGAAACTGTCCGAGCTGCACCCTCTCCATCCCCAGAAACTACCCGAGCTGCACCCTCTCCAACCCCGGAAAGTACCCGAGCTGCACCCTCTCCAACACCAGAAACTACCTAAGCTGCACCCTCTCCAACACCAGAAACTACCCGAGCTGCAACCTCTCCAACCCCAGAAACTACCCAGCTGCAACCTCGCCACCCCCAGAAAATACCAGATCTGCACCCTCGCCAACCCCAGAAACTGTCCGAGCTGCAACCTCGCCATCCCCAGAAACTACCCGAGCTGCAACCTCTCCAACCCCAGAAACTAACTGAGCTGCAACCTCTGCAACAACAGAAACTACCTGAGCTGCACCCTCTCCAACAGCAGAAACTACCCGAGCTGCATCGTCTCCAACACCAGAAACTGTCCAAGCTGCACCCTCTCCATCCCCAGAAACTACCCGAGCTGCACCCTCTCCACCCCCAGAAACTACCGGAGCTGCACCCTCTCCAACCCCAGAAACTACCGCAGCTGCTCCCTCTCAACCCAGAGAAACTACCGGAGCTGCACCATCTCCATTCCCAGAAACTACACGAGCTGCACCCTCACCATACACGGAACCTGCATGAGCTGCACCCTCTCCAACCACAGACACTACCGGAGCTGCAACCGCTCCATCCCCTGAAACTACCCGAGCTGCACCCTCTACATCCCCAGAAAATACCCGAGCTGCACCCTCTCCATCCCCTGAAAATACCCGAGCTGCACCCTCTCGACCCCAGAAAATACCCGAAAGGCACCCTCTACATCCCCTGAAAATACCCGAGCTGCACCCTCTCGACCCCAGAAACTGTCCGAGCTGCACCCGCTCCATCCCCAGAAACTACCCGAGCTGCAACCTCTCCAACCCCAGAAAGTACACGAGCTGCACCCTATCCAACAGCAGAAACTACCTGAGCTGCACCCTCGCCAACCCCAGAAACTGTCCGAGCTGCAACTTCGCCATCCCCAGAAACTACCCGAGCTGCAACCTCTCCAAACCCAGAAACAACCTGAGCTGCACCCTCTCCAACAGCAGAAACTACCCGAGCTGCATCGACTCCAACACCAGAAACTGTCCGAGCTGCACCCTCTCCAACCCCAGAAAGTACTGGAGCTGCACCCTCTCCACCCCCAGAATCTACTCGAGCTGCACCCTCTCCACCCCCAGAAACTATCGGAGCTGCACCCTCTCCAACCCCAGAAACTACCACAGCTGCTCCCGCTCAACCCTCAGAAACAACCTGAGTTGCACCATCTCAATTCCCAGAAACTTCCCGAGCTGCACCCTCACCATACCCAGAAACTACACGAGCTGCACCCTCTCCAACCACAGACAATACCGGAGCTGCACCATCACCATCCCCAGAAACTACCCAAGCTGCACCCTCTACATCCCCAGAAAATACCCGAGCTGCACCCTCACCAACCCCAGAAATTGTCCGAGCTGCACCCGCTCCATCCCCAGAAACTACCCGAGCTGCACCCTCTCCAACCCCAGAAAGTACCCAAGCTGCACCCTCTCCAACACCAGAAACTACCTGAGCTGCACCCTCTCCAACACCAGAAACTACCCGAGCAGCAACCTCTCCACTCCCAGAAACTACCCGAGCTGCACCCTCACAACCCCCAGAAAATACCCGAGCTGCACCCAATCCAACCCCAGAAACTGTCCGAGCTGCACCCTCGCCATCCCCAGAAACTACCCGAGCTGCACCCTCTCAAACCCCAGAAACTACCCGAGATGCACCCTCTCCAAAACCAGAAACTACCTGAGCTGCACCCTCTCCAACACCAGAAACTACCCGAGCTGCACCCTCTCCAAACCCAGAAACTACCCGAGCTGCACCCTCTCCAAACCCAGAAACTACCCGAGCTGCACCCTCTCCAACCCCAGAAACCACCTGAGCTGCACCCTCTCCACCCCCAGAAACTACCCGAGCTGCCCCCTCTCCATCCCCAGAAACTTTCTGAGCTGCAGCCTCACCAACCCCAGAAACTACCCGAGCTGCACCCTCTTCATCCCCAGAAACTACCCGAGATGCACCCACTGCATCCCCAGAAACTACCCGAGCTGCACCCTCTCCATCCCCGGAAACTACCCAAGCTGCAGCCTCTCCACCCCAAGTAACAACCCCAGCTGCACCCTCTGCAACCCGAGAAACTACCCGAGCTGCACCCTCTCCATCCACAGAAACTACCCGAGCTGCACCCTCTGCATCCCCAGAAATTACCCGAGCTGCACCCTCTCCACCCCCAGAACCTACATGAGCTGCACCCTCTCCAACCATAGACACTACAGGAGCTGCACCCTCTCCAACCCCAGAAACTACCCGAGCTGCACCCTCTACATCCCCAGAAAATACCCGAGCTGCACCCTATCCATCCCCTGAAAATACCCGAGCTGCACCCTCTCAACCCCAGAAAATACCCGAGCTGCACCCTCTCCATCCCCTGAAAATACCCGAGCTGCACCCTCTCGACCCCAGAAACTGTCCGAGCTGCACCCGCTCCATCCCCAGAAACTACCCGAGCTGCACCCTCTCCAACCCCAGAAAGTACACGAGCTGCACCCTCTCCAACACCAGAAACTACCTGAGCTGCACCCTCACCAACCCCAGAAAATGTCCGAGCTGCAACCTCGCCATCCCCAGAAACTCCCCGAGCTGCAACCTCTCCATCCCCAGAAACTACCTGAGCTGCAACCTCTGCAACAACAGAAACTACCAGATCTGCACCCTCTCCAACAGCAGAAACTACCCGAGCTGCATCGTCTCCAACACCAGAAACTGTCCGAGCTGCACCCTCTCCATCCCCAGAAACTTCCCGAGCTGCACCCTCTCCAACCCTGGAAAGTACCCGAGCTGCACCCGCTCCAACACCAGAAACTACCTGAGCTGCACCCTCGCCAACCCCAGAAACTACCCGAGCTGCACCCTCTCTACTCCCAGAAACTACCTGAGCTGCACCCTCTCCACCCTCAGAAACTACCCGAGCTGCACCCTCACCACCCCCAGAAACGATCGGTACTGCACCCTCTCCAACCCCAGAAACTACCCGAGCTGCACCATCTCCAACCCCCAGAAACTGCCCGAGCTGCACCCTCTCCACCCTCAGAAAGTACCCGAGCTGCACCCTCACCACCCCCAGAAGCTATCGGAGCTGCAACCTCTCCAAACCCAGAAACTACCGGAGCTGCACCCTCTCCACCCCCAGAAACTACAGGAGCTGCACCCTCTCGAATCAAAGACAATACCAGAGATGCACCCTCTCCAGACGCAGAAACTATCCGACCTGCAGCCTCTCAACCCCCAGAAACTACTCGAGCTGCACCCTCTCCATCCCCAGAAACTACCTGAGCTGCACCATCTCCATCCACAGAAACTACCCGAGCAGCACCCTCTCCATCCCCAGAAACTACCCGAGCTGCAACCTCTCCACCCCCAGAAACTACCCGAGCTGCACCCTCTCCACCCCCAGAAACTACCCAAGCTGCACCCTCTCCACCCTCAGAAACTTCCCGTGCTGCACCCTCACCACCCCCAGAAACTATCGGAGCTGCACCCTCACCAAACCCAGAAACTACCCGAGCTGCACCCTCTCCACCCCCAGAAACTACTCGAGCTGCACCCTCTCGACCCCAAGAAACTACCGGAGCAGCACCCTCTCCAATCGCAGAAACTACCGCAGCTGCACCCTCTCAACCCCCGGAAAGTACCGGAGCTGCATCCTCTCCAACCCCAGAAACTACCCGAGCTGCACCCTCTCCACCCCCAGAAACTACCCGAGCTGCACCCTCTCCACCCTCAGAAACTACCCGAGCTGCACCCGCACCACCCCCAGAAACTATCGGAGCTGCACCCTCTCCAAACCCAGAAACTACCGGAGCTGCACTCTCTCCACCCCCAGAAACTACTCGAGCTGCACCCTCTCGACCCCAAGGAACTACCGGAGCTGCACCCTCTCCAAACGCAGAAACTACCGCAGCTGCACCCTCTCAACCCCCAGAAACTACCGGAGCTGCAGCATCTCCATTCCCAGAAACTACCCGAGCTGCACCCTCACCATACCCAGAAACTACACGAGCTGCACCCTCTCCAACCACAGAAACTACCTGAGCTGCACCCTCTCCATCCCCAGAAACTACCCGAGCTGCACCCTCTACAACCCCAGAAAATACCCGAGCTGCACCCTCTACAATCCCAGAAAATACCCGAGCTACACCCTCACCAACCACAGAAACTGTCCGAGCTGCACCCTCTCCATCCCCAGAAACTACCCGAGCTGCACCTTCTCCAGCCCCGGAAAGTACCCGAGCTGCACCCTCTCCAACACCAGAAACTACCTGAGCTGCACCCTCTCCAACACCACAAACTACCCGAGCTGCAACCTCTCCAACCCCAGAAACTACCCAGCTGCACCCTCGCCACCCCCAGAAAATACCAGATCTGAACCCTCGCCAACCCCAGAAACTGTCCGAGCTGCAACCTCGCCATCCCCAGAACCTACCCGAGCTGCAACCTCTCCAACCCCAGAAACTAACTGAGCTGCAACCTCTGCAACAACAGAAACTACCTGAGCTGCACCCTCTCCAACAGCAGAAACTACCCGAGCTGCATCGTCTCCAACACCAGAAACTGTCCAAGCTGCACCCTCTCCATCCCCAGAAACTACCCGAGCTGCACCCTCTCCATCCCCAGAAACTACCGGAGCTGCACCCTCTCCAACCCCAGAAACTACAGCAGCTGCTCCCTCTCAACCCCCAGAAACTACATGAGCTGCACCCTCTCCAACCACAGACCCTACCGGAGCTGCACCCTCTCCATCCCCAGAAACTACCCGAGCTGCACCCTCTACATCCCCAGAAAATACCCGAGCTGCACCCTCTCCATCCCCTGAAAATACCCGAGCTGCACCCTTCGACCCCAGAAAATACCCGAGCTGCACCCTCTCCATCCCCTGAAAATACCCGAGCTGCACCCTCTCGACCCAAGAAACTGTCCGAGCAGCACCCGCTCCATCCCCAGAAACTACCCGAGCTGCACCCTCTCCAACCCCAGAAACTACCTGAGCTGCACCCTCTCCAACACCAGAAACTACCCGAGCTGCAACCTCTCCAACCCCAGAAACTACCCGAGATGCACCATCTACAACCCCAGAAAATACCCGAGCTGCACCCTCTCCAACCCCAGAAACTCTCCGAGCTGCACATTCGCCATCCCCAGAAACTACGCGAGCTGCACCATCTCCAACCCCAGAAACTAAGCGAGCTGCACCCTTTCCAAAGCCAGAAACTGCCTGAGCTGCACCCTCTCCAACACCAGAAACTACCCGAGCTACATCGTCTCCAACACCAGAAACTACCCGAGCTGCACCCTCTCCAACCCCAGAAAGTACACGAGCTGCACCCTCTCCAACACCAGAAACTACCTGTGCTGCACCCTCTCCAACCCCAGAAACGACCCGTGATGCACCCTCACCACCCCCAGAAAATACCCGAGCTGCACCCTCTGCAACCCCAGAAACTGTCCGAGCTGCACACTCACCATCCCCAGAAACTACCCGAGCTGCACCCTCTCCAACAACAGAAACTAAACGAGCTGCACCCTTTCTAAAACCAGAAACTACCTGAGCTGCACCCTCTCCAACACCAGAAACTACCCGAGCTGCATCGTCTCCAACACCAGAAACTGTCCGAGCTGTACCCTCTCCATCCCCAGAAACAACCCGAGCTGCACCATCTCCACCCCCAGAAACTACCCGAGCTGCAGCCTCTCCACCCCCAGTAACTACCGGAGCTGCATCCTCTCCAACCCCAGAAATTGCACGAGCTGCACCCTCTCTACTCCCAGAAACTACCCGAGCTGCACCCTCTCCACCCTCAGAAACTACCCGAGCTGCACCCTCACCACCCCCAGAAACTATCGGTGCTGCACCCTCTCCAACCCCAGAAACTACCAGAGCTGCACCCTCTCTACCCCCAGAAACTACTCGAGCTGCACCCTCTCCACCCCCAGAAACTATCGGAGCTGCACCCTCTCCAACCCCAGAAACTACCGCAGCTGCTCCCTCTCAACCCTCAGAAACAACCTGAGTTGCACCATCTCCATTCCCAGAAACTTCCCGAGCTGCACCCTCACCATACCCAGAAACTACACGAGCTGCACCCTCTCCAACCACAGACACTACCAGAGCTGCACCATCACCATCCCCAGAAACTACCCAAGCTGCACCCTCTACATCCCCAGAAACTACCCGAGCTGCACCCTCTCCATCCCCGGAAACTACCCAAGCTGCAGCCTCTCCACCCCAAGTAACAACCCCAGCTGCACCCTCTGCAACCCCAGAAACTACCCGAGCTGCACCCTCTCCACCCACAGAAACTACCCGAGCTGCACCCTCTGCATCCCCAGAAATTACCCGAGCTGCACCCTCTCCACCACCAGAACCTACATGAGCTGCACCCTCTCCAACCACAGACACTACAGGAGCTGCACCCTCTCCATCCCCAGAAACTACCCGAGCTGCACCCTCTCCATCCCCAGAAAATACCCGAGCTGCACCCTCTCCATCCCCTGAAAATACCCGAGCTGCACCCTCTCAACCCCAGAAAATACCCGAGCTGCACCCTCTCCATCCCATGAAAATACCCGAGCTGCACCCTCTCGACCCCAGAAACTGTCCGAGCTGCACCCTCTCCATCCCCAGAAACTACCCGAGCTGCACCCTCTCCAACCCCGGAAAGTACCCGAGCTGCACCCTCTCCAACACCAGAAACTACCTAAGCTGCACCCTCTCCAACACCACAAACTACCCGAGCTGCAACCTCTCCAACCCCAGAAACTACCCAGCTGCACCCTCGCCACCCCCAGAAAATACCAGATCTGCACCCTCGCCAACCCCAGAAACTGTCCGAGCTGCAACCTCGCCATCCCCAGAAACTACCCGAGCTGCAACCTCTCCAACCCCAGAAACTAACTGAGCTGCAACCTCTGCAACAACAGAAACTACCTGAGCTGCACCCTCTCCAACAGCAGAAACTACCCGAGCTGCATCGTCTCCAACACCAGAAACTGTCCAAGCTGAACCCTCTCCATCCCCAGAAACTACCCGAGCTGCACCCTCTCCACCCCCAGAAACTACCGGAGCTGCACCCTCTCCAACCCCAGAAACTACCGCAGCTGCTCCCTCTCAACCCAGAGAAACTACCGGAGCTGCACCATCTCCATTCCCAGAAACTACACGAGCTGCACCCTCACCATACACGGAACCTGCATGAGCTGCACCCTCTCCAACCACAGACACTACCGGAGCTGCACCCGCTCCATCCCCTGAAACTACCCGAGCTGCACCCTCTACATCCCCAGAAAATACCCGAGCTGCACCCTCTCCATCCCCTGAAAATACCCGAGCTGCACCCTCTCGACCCCAGAAAATACCCAAACTGCACCCTCTACATCCCCTGAAAATACCCGAGCTGCACCCTCTCGACCCCAGAAACTGTCCGAGCTGCACCCGCTCCATCCCCAGAAACTACCCGAGCTGCAACCTCTCCAACCCCAGAAAGTACACGAGCTGCACCCTATCCAACAGCAGAAACTACCTGAGCTGCACCCTCGCCAACCCCAGAAACTGTCCGAGCTGCAACTTCGCCATCCCCAGAAACTACCCGAGCTGCAACCTCTCCAAACCCAGAAACAACCTGAGCTGCACCCTCTCCAACAGCAGAAACTACCCGAGCTGCATCGACTCCAACACCAGAAACTGTCCGAGCTGCACCCTCTCCAACCCCAGAAAGTACTGGAGCTGCACCCTCTCCACCCCCAGAATCTACTCGAGCTGCACCCTCTCCACCCCCAGAAACTATCGGAGCTGCACCCTCTCCAACCCCAGAAACTACCACAGCTGCTCCCGCTCAACCCTCAGAAACAACCTGAGTTGCACCATCTCAATTCCCAGAAACTTCCCGAGCTGCACCCTCACCATACCCAGAAACTACACGAGCTGCACCCTCTCCAACCACAGACAATACCGGAGCTGCACCATCACCATCCCCAGAAACTACCCAAGCTGCACCCTCTACATCCCCAGAAAATACCCGAGCTGCACCCTCACCAACCCCAGAAATTGTCCGAGCTGCACCCGCTCCATCCCCAGAAACTACCCGAGCTGCACCCTCTCCAACCCCAGAAAGTACCCAAGCTGCACCCTCTCCAACACCAGAAACTACCTGAGCTGCACCCTCTCCAACACCAGAAACTACCCGAGCAGCAACCTCTCCACTCCCAGAAACTACCCGAGTTGCACCCTCACAACCCCCAGAAAATACCCGAGCTGCACCCAATCCAACCCCAGAAACTGTCCGAGCTGCACCCTCGCCATCCCCAGAAACTACCCGAGCTGCACCCTCTCAAACCCCAGAAACTACCCGAGATGCACCCTCTCCAAAACCAGAAACTACCTGAGCTGCACCCTCTCCAACACCAGAAACTACCCGAGCTGCACCCTCTCCAAACCCAGAAACTACCCGAGCTGCACCCTCTCCAAACCCAGAAACTACCCGAGCTGCACCCTCTCCAACCCCAGAAACCACCTGAGCTGCACCCTCTCCACACCCAGAAACTACCCGAGCTGCCCCCTCTCCATCCCCAGAAACTTTCTGAGCTGCAGCCTCACCAACCCCAGAAACTACCCGAGCTGCACCCTCTCCATCCCCAGAAACTACCCGAGATGCACCCACTGCATCCCCAGAAACTACCCGAGCTGCACCCTCTCCATCCCCGGAAACTACCCAAGCTGCAGCCTCTCCACCCCAAGTAACAACCCCAGCTGCACCCTCTGCAACCCCAGAAACTACCCGAGCTGCACCCTCTCCATCCACAGAAACTACCCGAGCTGCACCCTCTGCATCCCCAGAAATTACCCGAGCTGCACCCTCTCCACCCCCAGAACCTACATGAGCTGCACCCTCTCCAACCATAGACACTACAGGAGCTGCACCCTCTCCATCCCCAGAAACTACCCGAGCTGCACCCTCTACATCCCCAGAAAATACCCGAGCTGCACCCTATCCATCCCCTGAAAATACCCGAGCTGCACCCTCTCAACCCCAGAAAATACCCAAGCTGCACCCTCTCCATCCCCTGAAAATACCCGAGCTGCACCCTCTCGACCCCAGAAACTGTCCGAGCTGCACCCGCTCCATCCCCAGAAACTACCCGAGCTGCACCCTCTCCAACCCCAGAAAGTACACGAGCTGCACCCTCTCCAACACCAGAAACTACCTGAGCTGCACCCTCACCAACCCCAGAAAATGTCCGAGCTGCAACCTCGCCATCCCCAGAAACTCCCCGAGCTGCAACCTCTCCATCCCCAGAAACTACCTGAGCTGCAACCTCTGCAACAACAGAAACTACCAGATCTGCACCCTCTCCAACAGCAGAAACTACCCGAGCTGCATCGTCTCCAACACCAGAAACTGTCCGAGCTGCACCCTCTCCATCCCCAGAAACTTCCCGAGCTGCACCCTCTCCAACCCTGGAAAGTACCCGAGCTGCACCCGCTCCAACACCAGAAACTACCTGAGCTGCACCCTCTCCAACCCCAGAAACTACCTGAGCTGCACCCTCGCCAACCCCAGAAACTACCCGAGCTGCACCCTCTCTACTCCCAGAAACTACCTGAGCTGCACCCTCTCCACCCTCAGAAACTACCCGAGCTGCACCCTCACCACCCCCAGAAACGATCGGTACTGCACCCTCTCCAACCCCAGAAAGTACCCGAGCTGCACCATCTCCAACCCCCAGAAACTGCCCGAGCTGCACCCTCTCCACCCTCAGAAAGTACCCGAGCTGCACCCTCACCACCCCCAGAAGCTATCGGAGCTGCAACCTCTCCAAACCCAGAAACTACCGGAGCTGCACCCTCTCCACCCCCAGAAACTACAGGAGCTGCACCCTCTCGAATCAAAGACAATACCAGAGATGCACCCTCTCCAGACGCAGAAACTATCCGACCTGCAGCCTCTCAACCCCCAGAAACTACTCGAGCTGCACCCTCTCCATCCCCAGAAACTACCTGAGCTGCACCATCTCCATCCACAGAAACTACCCGAGCAGCACCCTCTCCATCCCCAGAAACTACCCGAGCTGCAACCTCTCCACCCCCAGAAACTACCCGAGCTGAACCCTCTCCACCCCCAGAAACTACCCAAGCTGCACCCTCTCCACCCTCAGAAACTTCCCGTGCTGCACCCTCACCACCCCCAGAAACTATCGGAGCTGCACCCTCACCAAACCCAGAAACTACCCGAGCTGCACCCTCTCCACCCCCAGAAACTACTCGAGCTGCACCCTCTCGACCCCAAGAAACTACCGGAGCAGCACCCTCTCCAATCGCAGAAACTACCGCAGCTGCACCCTCTCAACCCCCGGAAAGTACCGGAGCTGCATCCTCTCCAACCCCAGAAACTACCCGAGCTGCACCCTCTCCACCCCCAGAAACTACCCGAGCTGCACCCTCTCCACCCTCAGAAACTACCCGAGCTGCACCCTCACCACCCCCAGAAACTATCGGAGCTGCACCCTCTCCAAACCCAGAAACTACCGGAGCTGCACTCTCTCCACCCCCAGAAACTACTCGAGCTGCACCCTCTCGACCCCAAGGAACTACCGGAGCTGCACCCTCTCCAAACGCAGAAACTACCGCAGCTGCACCCTCTCAACCCCCAGAAACTACCGGAGCTGCAGCATCTCCATTCCCAGAAACTACCCGAGCTGCACCCTCACCATACCCAGAAACTACACGAGCTGCACCCTCTCCAACCACAGAAACTACCTGAGCTGCACCCTCTCCATCCCCAGAAACTACCCGAGCTGCACCCTCTACAACCCCAGAAAATACCCGAGCTGCACCCTCTACAATCCCAGAAAATACCCGAGCTACACCCTCACCAACCACAGAAACTGTCCGAGCTGCACCCTCTCCATCCCCAGAAACTACCCGAGCTGCACCTTCTCCAGCCCCGGAAAGTACCCGAGCTGCACCCTCTCCAACACCAGAAACTACCTGAGCTGCACCCTCTCCAACACCAGAAACTACCCGAGCTGCAACCTCTCCAACCCCAGAAACTACCCAGCTGCACCCTCGCCACCCCCAGAAAATACCAGATCTGAACCCTCGCCAACCCCAGAAAATGTCCGAGCTGCAACCTCGCCATCCCCAGAACCTACCCGAGCTGCAACCTCTCCAACCCCAGAAACTAACTGAGCTGCAACCTCTGCAACAACAGAAACTACCTGAGCTGCACCCTCTCCAACAGCAGAAACTACCCGAGCTGCATCGTCTCCAACACCAGAAACTGTCCAAGCTGCACCCTCTCCATCCCCAGAAACTACCCGAGCTGCACCCTCTCCAACCCCAGAAACTACCGGAGCTGCACCCTCTCCAACCCCAGAAACTACAGCAGCTGCTCCCTCTCAACCCCCAGAAACTACATGAGCTGCACCCTCTCCAACCACAGACCCTACCGGAGCTGCACCCTCTCCATCCCCAGAAACTACCCGAGCTGCACCCTCTACATCCCCAGAAAATACCCGAGCTGCACCCTCTCCATCCCCTGAAAATACCCGAGCTGCACCCTTCGACCCCAGAAAATACCCGAGCTGCACCCTCTCCATCCCCTGAAAATACCCGAGCTGCACCCTCTCGACCCAAGAAACTGTCCGAGCAGCACCCGCTCCATCCCCAGAAACTACCCGAGCTGCACCCTCTCCAACCCCAGAAACTACCTGAGCTGCACCCTCTCCAACACCAGAAACTACCCGAGCTGCAACCTCTCCAACCCCAGAAACTACCCGAGATGCACCATCTACAACCCCAGAAAATACCCGAGCTGCACCCTCTCCAACCCCAGAAACTCTCCGAGCTGCACATTCGCCATCCCCAGAAACTACGCGAGCTGCACCATCTCCAACCCCAGAAACTAAGCGAGCTGCACCCTTTCCAAAGGCAGAAACTGCCTGAGCTGCACCCTCTCCAACACCAGAAACTACCCGAGCTACATCGTCTCCAACACCAGAAACTACCCGAGCTGCACCCTCTCCAACCCCAGAAAGTACACGAGCTGCACCCTCTCCAACACCAGAAACTACCTGTGCTGCACCCTCTCCAACCCCAGAAACGACCCGAGATGCACCCTCACCACCCCCAGAAAATACCCGAGCTGCACCCTCTGCAACCCCAGAAACTGTCCGAGCTGCACACTCACCATCCCCAGAAACTACCCGAGCTGCACCCTCTCCAACAACAGAAACTAACCGAGCTGCACCCTTTCTAAAACCAGAAACTACCTGAGCTGCACCCTCTCCAACACCAGAAACTACCCGAGCTGCATCGTCTCCAACACCAGAAACTGTCCGAGCTGTACCCTCTCCATCCCCAGAAACTACCCGAGCTGCACCATCTCCACCCCCAGAAACTACCCGAGCTGCAGCCTCTCCACCCCCAGTAACTACCCGAGCTGCACCCTCTCCACCCTCAGAAACTACCCGAGCTGCACCCTCTCCACCCTCAGAAACTACCCGAGCTGCACCCTCACCACCCCCAGAAACTATCGGTGCTGCACCCTCTCCAACCCCAGAAACTACCAGAGCTGCACCCTCTCTACCCCCAGAAACTACTCGAGCTGCACCCTCTCCACCCCCAGAAACTATCGGAGCTGCACCCTCTCCAACCCCAGAAACTACCGCAGCTGCTCCCTCTCAACCCTCAGAAACAACCTGAGTTGCACCATCTCCATTCCCAGAAACTTCCCGAGCTGCACACTCACCATACCCAGAAACTACACGAGCTGCACCCTCTCCAACCACAGACACTACCAGAGCTGCACCATCACCATCCCCAGAAACTACCCAAGCTGCACCCTCTACATCCCCAGAAACTACCCAAGCTGCACCCTCTACATCCCCAGAAACTACACGAGCTGCACCCTCTCCAACCACAGACACTACCAGAGCTGCACCATCACCATCCCCAGAAACTACCCGAGCTGCACCCTCTCCATCCCCGGAAACTACCCAAGCTGCAGCCTCTCCACCCCAAGTAACAACCCCAGCTGCACCCTCTGCAACCCCAGAAACTACCCGAGCTGCACCCTCTCCACCCACAGAAACTACCCGAGCTGCACCCTCTGCATCCCCAGAAATTACCCGAGCTGCACCCTCTCCACCACCAGAACCTACATGAGCTGCACCCTCTCCAACCACAGACACTACAGGAGCTGCACCCTCTCCATCCCCAGAAACTACCCGAGCTGCACCCTCTCCATCCCCAGAAAATACCCGAGCTGCACCCTCTCCATCCCCTGAAAATACCCGAGCTGCACCCTCTCAACCCCAGAAAATACCCGAGCTGCACCCTCTCCATCCCATGAAAATACCCGAGCTGCACCCTCTCGACCCCAGAAACTGTCCGAGCTGCACCCGCTCCATCCCCAGAAACTACCCGAGCAGCACCCTCTCCAACCCCAGAAAGTACACGAGCTGCACCCTCTCCAACACCAGAAACTACCTGAGCTGCACCCTCGCCAACCCCAGAAAATGTCCGAGCTGCAACCTCGCCATCCCCAGAAACTACCCGAGCTGCAACCTCTCCAACCCCAGAAACTACCTGAGCTGCAACCTCTGCAACAACAGAAACTACCTGAGCTGCACCCTCTCCAACAGCAGAAACTACCCGAGCTGCATCGTCTCCAACACCAGAAACTGTCCGAGCTGCACCCTCTCCAACCCCAGAAACTACCCGAGCTGCACCCTCTCCAACCCTGGAAAGTACCCGAGCTGCACCGGCTCCAACACCAGAAACTACCTGAGCTGCACCCTCTCCAACCCCAGAAACTACCCGAGGTGCACCCTCTCTACTCCCAGAAACTATCTGAGCTGCACCCTCTCCACCCTGAGAAACTACCCGAGCTGCACTCTCACCACCCCCAGAAACTATTGGTGCTGCAACCTCTCCAACCCCAGAAACTACCGGAGCTGCACCCTCTCCACCCCCAGAAACTACTCGAGCTGCACCCTCTCCACCCCCAGAAACTATCGGAGCTGCACCCTCTCCAAACCCAGAAACTACCGCAGCTGCTCCCTCTCAACCCTCAGAAACAACCTGAGTTGCACCATCTCCATTCCCAGAAACTTCCCGAGCTGCACCCTCACCATACCCAGAAACTACACGAGCTGCACCCTCTCCAACCACAAACACTACCGGAGCTGCACCATCACCATCCCCAGAAAATACCCGAGCTGCACCCTCTCCATCCCCAGAAAATACCCGAGCTGCACCCTCACCAACCCCAGAAATTGTCCGAGCTGCACCCGCTCCATCCCCAGAAACTACCCGAGCTGCACCCTCTCCAACCCCAGAAAGTACCCAAGCTGCACCCTCTCCAACACCAGAAACTACCTGAGCTGCACCCTCTCCAACACCAGAAACTACCTGAGCAGCAACCTCTCCAACCCCAGAAACTACCCGAGCTGCACCCTCACAACCCCCAGAAAATACCCGAGCTGCACCCAATCCAACCCCAGAAACTGTCCGAGCTGCACCCTCGCCATCCCCAGAAAATACCCGAGCTGCACCCTCTCAAACCCCAGAAACTACCCGAGATGCACCCTCTCCAAAACCAGAAACGACCTGAGCTGCACCCTCTCCAACACCAGAAACTACCCGAGCTGCACCCTCTCCAAACCCAGAAACTACCCGAGCTGCACCCTCTCCAAACCCAGAAACTACCCGAGCTGCACCCTCTCCAACCCCAGAAACTACCTGAGCTGCACCCTCTCCACCCCCAGAAACTACCCGAGCTGCCCCCTCTCCATCCCCAGAAACTGTCTGAGCTGCAGCCTCACCACCCCCAGAAACTACCCGAGATGCACCCACTCCATCCCCAGAAACTACCCGAGATGCACCCACTGCATCCCCAGAAACTACCCGAGCTGCACCCTCTCCATCCCCGGAAACTACCCAAGCTGCAGCCTCTCCACCCCAAGTAACAACCCCAGCTGCACCCTCTGCAACCCCAGAAACTACCCGAGCTGCACCCTCTCCACCCACAGAAACTACCCGAGCTGCACCCTCTGCATCCCCAGAAATTACCCGAGCTGCACCCTCTCCACCCCCAGAACCTACATGAGCTGCACCCTCTCCAACCACAGACACTACAGGAGCTGCACCCTCTCCATCCCCAGAAACTACCCGAGCTGCACCCTCTCCATCCCCAGAAAATACCCGAGCTGCACCCTCTCCATCCCCTGAAAATACCCGAGCTGCAACCTCTCAACCCCAGAAAATACCCGAGCTGCACCCTCTCCATCCCCTGAAAATACCCGAGCTGCACCCTCTCGACCCCAGAAACTGTCCGAGCTGCACCCGCTCCATCCCCAGAAACTACCCGAGCTCCACCCTCTCCAACCCCAGAAAGTACACAAGCTGCACCCTCTCCAACACCAGAAACTACCTGTGCTGCACCCTCGCCAGCCCCAGAAAATGTCCGAGCTGCAACCTCGCCATCCCCAGAAACTACCCGAGCTGCAACCTCTCCAACCCCAGAAACTATCTGAGCTGCAACCTCTGCAACAACAGAAACTACCTGAGCTGCACCCTCTCCAACAGCAGAAACTACCCGAGCTGCATCGTCATCAACACCAGAAACTGTCCGAGCTGCACCCTCTCCATCCCCAGAAACTACCCGAGCTGCACCCTCTCCAACCCTGGAAAGTACCCGAGCTGCACCCGCTCCAACACCAGAAACTACCTGAGCTGCACCCTCTCCAACCCCAGAAACTACCCGAGCTGCAGCCTCTCTACTCCCAGAAACTACCTGAGCTGCACCCTCTCCACCCTCAGAAACTACCCGAGCTGCACCCTCACCACCCCAAGAAACGATCGGTGCTGCACCCTCTCCAACCCCAGAAACTACCCGAGCTGCACCCTCTCCAACCCCCAGAAACTACCCGAGCTGCACCCTCTCCACCCTCAGAAACTACCCAAGCTGCACCCTCACCACCCCCAGAAACTATCGGAGCTGCACCCTCTCCAAACCCAGTAACTACCGGAGCTGCACCCTCTCCACCCCCAGAAACTACTGGAGCTGCACCCTCTCGAATCAAAGACAATACCAGGGATGCACCCTCTCCAGACGCAGAAACTACCCGACCTGCAGCCTCTCAACCCCCAGAAACTACTCGAGCTGCACCCTCTCCATCCTCAGAAACTACCTGAGCTGCACCGTCTCCATCCACAGAAACTACCTGAGCAGCACCCTCTCCATCCCCAGAAACTACCTGAGCTGCAACCTCTCCACCCGCAGAAACATCCCGAGCTGCACCCTCTCAAACCCCAGAAACTACCCGAGCTGCACCCTCTCCACCCCCAGAAACTACTCGAGCTGCACCCTCTCGACCCCAAGAAACTATCGGAGCTGCACCCTCTCCAATCGCAGAAACTACCGCAGCTGCACCCTCTCAACCCCCAGAAAGTACCGGAGCTGCATCCTCTCCAACCCCGGAAACTAACCGAGCTGCACCCTCTCCATCCCCAGAAACTACCCGAGCTGCACCCTCTCCACTCTCAGAAACTACCTGAGCTGCACCCTCACCACCCCCAGAAAGTATCGGAGCTGCACCCTCTCCAAACCCAGAAACTACCGGAGCTGCACTCTCTCCACCAGAAACTACTCGAGCTGCACCCTCTCGACCCCAAGGAACTACCGGAGCCGCACCCTCTCCTAACGCAGAAACTACCGCAGCTGCACCCTCTCAGCCCCCAGAAACTACCGGAGCTGCAGCATCTCCATTCCCAGAAACTACCCGAGCTGCACCCTCACCATACCCAGAAACTGCACGAGCTGCCCCCGCTCCAACCAGAGAAACTACCTGAGCTGCACCCTCTCCATCCCCAGAAACTACCCGAGCTGCATCCTCTACAACCCCAGAAAATACCCGAGCTGCACCCTCTACAACCCCAGAAAATACCCGAGCTGCACCCTCACCAACCACAGAAACTGTCCGAGCAGCACCCTCTCCATCCCCAGAAACTACCCGAGCAGCACCCTCTCCAACCCCGGAAAGTACCCGAGCTGCACCCTCTCCAACACCAGAAAATACCAGATCTGCACCCTCGCCAACCCCAGAAACTGTCCGAGCTGCAACCTCGCCATTCCCAGAAACTACCCGAGCTGCAACATCTCCAACCCCAGAAAATACCTGAGCTGCAACCTCTGCAACAACAGAAACTACCTGAGCTGCACCCTCTCCAACAGCAGAAACTACCCGAGCTGCATCGTCTCCAACACCAGAAACTGTCCGAGCTGCACCCTCTTCATCCCCAGAAACTACCCGAGCTGCACCCTCTCCAACCCCGGAAAGTACCCGAGCTGCACCCGCTCCAACACCAGAAACTACCTGAGCTGCACCCTCTCCAACACCAGAAACTACCCGAGCTGCAACCTCTCCAACCCCAGAAACTACCCGAATGCACCCTCACCACCACCAGAAAATACCAGATCTGCACCCGCGCCAACCCCAGAAACTGTCCGAGCTGCAACCTCACCATCCCCAGAAACTACCCGAGCTGCAACCTCTCCAACCCCAGAAACTACCTGAGCTGCAACCTCTGCAACAACAGAAACTACCTGAGCTGCACCCTCTCCAACAGCAGAAACTACCCGAGCTGCATCGTCTCCAACACCAGAAACTGTCCGAGCTGCACCATCTCCATCCCCAGAAACTACCCGAGCAGCACCCTCTCCACCCCCAGAAACTACCGGAGCTGCACCCTCTCCAACCCGAGAAATTACCGCAGCTGCTCCCTCTGAACCCCCAGAAACTACCGGAGCTGCACCATCTCCATTCCCAGAAACTACACGAGCTGCACCCTCACCATACCCAGAAGCTGCATGAGCTGCACCCTCTCCAACCACAGACACTACCGGAGCTGCACCCTCTCCACCCCCAGAAACTACCCGAGCTGCACCCTCTCCATCCCCAGAAACTGTCTGAGCTGCAACCTCACCGCCCCCAGAAACTACCCGATCTGCACCCTCTCCATCCCCAGAAACTACCCGAGCTGCACCCACTGCATCCCCAGCAAGTACCCGAGCTGCACCCTCTCCATCCCCGGAAACTACCCGAGCTGCACCCTCTCCACCCCAAGAAACAACCCCAGCTTCACCCTCTGCATCCCCAGAAACTACCCGAGCTGCACCCTCTCCACCCCCAGAAACTACACGAGCTGCACCCTCTGCATCCGCAGAAACTACCCGAGCTGCACCCTCTCCATCCCCAGAAACTACCCGAGCTGCACCCACTCAACCCCCAGAAACTTTCCGAGCTGCACCCTCTCCAACCAGAAACTGTCCGAGCTCCAGCCTCTCCATCCCCAGAAACTAACCGAACTGTACCCTCTCCAACCCCAGAAACTACCCGAGCTGCACCCTCTGCAACGCCAGAAACTACCCGAGCTGCAACCTCTCCATACCCAGAAACAGACTGAGCTGCACCCTCTCCAACACAAGAACCTGCCCGAGCTGCACCCTCTGCATCCCAAGAAACTACCCAAGCTGCAGCTTCTCCATCCCCAGAAACTGCCAGAGCTGCACCCTCTCCATCCCCAGACACTACCGAAGCTGCATCCTCTCCATCCCCAGAAACTACCCGAGCAGCACCCTCTCCATCCCCAGAAAGTACCCGAGCTGCACCCTCTCCATCCCCAGAAACTACCCGAGCTGCACCGTCTCCCTCCCCAGAAACTACCCGAGCAGCACCCTCTCCATCCCCAGAAACTACCCGAGCTGCAACCTCTCCACCCGCAGAAACTACCCGAGCTGCACCCTCTCCACCCCCAGAAACTACCCGAGCTGCACCCTCTCCACCCTCTCCACCCTCAGAAACTTCCCGAGCTGCACCCTCACCACCCCCAGAAACTATCGGAGCTGCACCCTCTCCAAACCCAGAAACTACCCGAGCTGCACCCTCTCCACCCCCAGAAAATACTCGAGCTGCACCCTCTCGACCCCAAGAATCTACCGGAGCTGCAACCTCTCCAATCGCAGAAACTACCGCAGCTGCACCCTCTCAACCCCCGGAAAGTACCGGAGCTGCATCCTCTCCAACCCCAGAAACTACCCGAGCTGCACCCTCTCCACCCCCAGAAACTACCCGAGCTGCACCCTCTCCACCCTCAGAAACTACCTGAGCTGCACCCTCACCTCCCTCCTTGAAACTATCGGAGCTGCACCCTCTCCAAACGCAGAAACTACCGCAGCTGCACCCTCTCAACCCCCAGAAACTACCGGAGCTGCAGCAGCTCCATTACCAGAAACTACCCGAGCTGCACCCTCACCATACCCAGAAACTACACGAGCTGCACCCTCTCCAACAACAGAAATTACCTGAGCTGCACCCTCTCCATCCCAAGAAACTACCCCCCCCCCCCCCCCCCCCCCCCGAGCTGCACCCTCTACAACCCCAGAAAATACCCAAGCTGCAACCTCTACAACCCCAGAAAATACCCGAGCTGCAACCTCGCCATCCCCAGAAACTGCCTGAGCTGCAACCTCTGCAACAACAGAAACTCCCTGAGCTGCAACCTCTCCAACAGCAGAAACCACCCGAGCTGCATCGTCTCCAAAACCAGAAACTGTCCGAGCTGCACCCTTTCTATCCCCAGAAACTACCCGAGCTGCACCCTCTCCAACCCCGGAAAGTACCCGAGCTGCACCCGCTCCAACACCAGAAACTACCTGAGCTGCACCCTCTACAACACCAGAAACTACCCGAGCTGCAACCTCTCCAACCGCAGAAACTACCCGAGCTGCACCCTCACCACCACCAGAGAATACCAGATCTGCACCCTCTCCAACACCAGAAACTAGCCGAGCTGCAACCTCTCCAACACCAGAAACTACCCGAGCTGCATCGTCTCCAACACCAGAAACTGTCCGAGCTGCACCCTAGTAATCCCCAGAAACTACCCGAGCTGCACCCTCTCCACCCCCAGAAACTTCCGGAGCTTCACCCTCTCCAACCCCAGAAACTACCGCAGCTGCTCCCTCTCAACCCCCAGAAACTACCGGAGCTGCACCATCTCCATTCCCAGAAACTACCGCAGCTGCACCCTCAACATACCCAGATCCTACATGAGCTGCACCCTCTCCAAACACAGACACTACCGGAGCTGCACCCTCTCCATCCCCAGAAACTACCCGAGCTGCACCCTCGACATCCCCAGAAAATACCCGAGCTGCACCCTCTCCATCCCCTGAAAATACCCGAGTTGCACCCTCTCGACCCCAAAAAATACCCGAGCTGCACCCTCTCCATCCCCTGAAAATACCCGAGCTGCACCCTCTCGACCCCAGAAAGTACACGAGCTGCACCCTCTCCAACACAAGAAACTACCTGAGCTGCACCCTCTCCAACACCAGAAACTGTCCGAGCTGCAACCTCGCCATCCCCAGAAACTACCCGAGCTGCAACCTCTCCAACCCCAGAAACTACCTGAGCTGCAACCTCTGCAACAACAGAAACTATCTGAGCTGCACCCTCTCCAACAGCAGAAACTACAAGAGCTGCATCGTCTCCAACACCAGAAACTGTCCGAGCTGCACTCTCTCCATCCCCAGAAACTACCCGAGCTGCACCCTCTCCAACCCTGGAAAGTACCCGAGCTGCACCCGCTCCAACACCAGAAACTTCCTGAGCTGCACCCTCTCCAACACCAGAAACTACACGGGCTGCAACCTCTCCACCCCCAGAAACTACACGAGCTGCACCCTCTGCATCCGCAGAAACTACCCGAGCTGCACCCTCTCCATCCCCAGAAACTACCCGAGCTGCACCCACTCAACCCCCAGAAACTTTCCGAGCTGCACCCTCTCCAACCAGAAACTGTCCGAGCTCCAGCCTCTCCATCCCCAGAAACTAACCGAACTGTACCCTCTCCAACCCCAGAAACTACCCGAGCTGCACCCTCTGCAACGCCAGAAACTACCCGAGCTGCAACCTCTCCATACCCAGAAACAGACTGAGCTGCACCCTCTCCAACACAAGAACCTGCCCGAGCTGCACCCTCTGCATCCCAAGAAACTACCCAAGCTGCAGCTTCTCCATCCCCAGAAACTGCCAGAGCTGCACCCTCTCCATCCCCAGACACTACCGAAGCTGCATCCTCTCCATCCCCAGAAACTACCCGAGCAGCACCCTCTCCATCCCCAGAAAGTACCCGAGCTGCACCCTCTCCATCCCCAGAAACTACCCGAGCTGCACCGTCTCCCTCCCCAGAAACTACCCGAGCAGCACCCTCTCCATCCCCAGAAACTACCCGAGCTGCAACCTCTCCACCCGCAGAAACTACCCGAGCTGCACCCTCTCCACCCCCAGAAACTACCCGAGCTGCACCCTCTCCACCCTCTCCACCCTCAGAAACTTCCCGAGCTGCACCCTCACCACCCCCAGAAACTATCGGAGCTGCACCCTCTCCAAACCCAGAAACTACCCGAGCTGCACCCTCTCCACCCCCAGAAAATACTCGAGCTGCACCCTCTCGACCCCAAGAATCTACCGGAGCTGCAACCTCTCCAATCGCAGAAACTACCGCAGCTGCACCCTCTCAACCCCCGGAAAGTACCGGAGCTGCATCCTCTCCAACCCCAGAAACTACCCGAGCTGCACCCTCTCCACCCCCAGAAACTACCCGAGCTGCACCCTCTCCACCCTCAGAAACTACCTGAGCTGCACCCTCACCTCCCTCCTTGAAACTATCGGAGCTGCACCCTCTCCAAACGCAGAAACTACCGCAGCTGCACCCTCTCAACCCCCAGAAACTACCGGAGCTGCAGCAGCTCCATTACCAGAAACTACCCGAGCTGCACCCTCACCATACCCAGAAACTACACGAGCTGCACCCTCTCCAACAACAGAAATTACCTGAGCTGCACCCTCTCCATCCCAAGAAACTACCCGAGCTGCACCCTCTACAACCCCAGAAAATACCCAAGCTGCAACCTCTACAACCCCAGAAAATACCCGAGCTGCAACCTCGCCATCCCCAGAAACTGCCTGAGCTGCAACCTCTGCAACAACAGAAACTCCCTGAGCTGCAACCTCTCCAACAGCAGAAACCACCCGAGCTGCATCGTCTCCAAAACCAGAAACTGTCCGAGCTGCACCCTTTCTATCCCCAGAAACTACCCGAGCTGCACCCTCTCCAACCCCGGAAAGTACCCGAGCTGCACCCGCTCCAACACCAGAAACTACCTGAGCTGCACCCTCTACAACACCAGAAACTACCCGAGCTGCAACCTCTCCAACCGCAGAAACTACCCGAGCTGCACCCTCACCACCACCAGAGAATACCAGATCTGCACCCTCTCCAACACCAGAAACTAGCCGAGCTGCAACCTCTCCAACACCAGAAACTACCCGAGCTGCATCGTCTCCAACACCAGAAACTGTCCGAGCTGCACCCTAGTAATCCCCAGAAACTACCCGAGCTGCACCCTCTCCACCCCCAGAAACTTCCGGAGCTTCACCCTCTCCAACCCCAGAAACTACCGCAGCTGCTCCCTCTCAACCCCCAGAAACTACCGGAGCTGCACCATCTCCATTCCCAGAAACTACCGCAGCTGCACCCTCAACATACCCAGATCCTACATGAGCTGCACCCTCTCCAAACACAGACACTACCGGAGCTGCACCCTCTCCATCCCCAGAAACTACCCGAGCTGCACCCTCGACATCCCCAGAAAATACCCGAGCTGCACCCTCTCCATCCCCTGAAAATACCCGAGTTGCACCCTCTCGACCCCAAAAAATACCCGAGCTGCACCCTCTCCATCCCCTGAAAATACCCGAGCTGCACCCTCTCGACCCCAGAAAGTACACGAGCTGCACCCTCTCCAACACAAGAAACTACCTGAGCTGCACCCTCTCCAACACCAGAAACTGTCCGAGCTGCAACCTCGCCATCCCCAGAAACTACCCGAGCTGCAACCTCTCCAACCCCAGAAACTACCTGAGCTGCAACCTCTGCAACAACAGAAACTATCTGAGCTGCACCCTCTCCAACAGCAGAAACTACAAGAGCTGCATCGTCTCCAACACCAGAAACTGTCCGAGCTGCACTCTCTCCATCCCCAGAAACTACCCGAGCTGCACCCTCTCCAACCCTGGAAAGTACCCGAGCTGCACCCGCTCCAACACCAGAAACTTCCTGAGCTGCACCCTCTCCAACACCAGAAACTACACGGGCTGCAACCTCTCCAACCCCAGAAACTACCCGAGCTGCACCCTCACCACCACCAGAAATAACAGATCTGCACCTTCGCCAACCCCAGAAACTGTCCGAGCTGCAACCTCGCCATCCCCAGTAACTACCCGAGCTGCAACATCTCCAACCCAAGAAACTACCTGAGCTGCAACCTCTGCAACAACAGAAACTACCTGAGCTGCACCCTCTCCAACAGCAGAAACTACCGGAGCTGCACCCTCTGCACCCCCGGAAACTACTCGAGCTGCACCCTCTCCACCCCCAGAAACTATCGGAGCTGCACCCTCTCCAACCCCAGAAACTACCGCAGCTGCTCCCTCTCAACCCCCAGAAACTACCTGAGCTGCACCATCTCCATTCCCAGAAACTACCCGAGCTGTACCCTCACCATACCCAGAAACTACACGAGCTGCATCCTCTCCAACCACAGACACTACTGGAGCTGCACCCTCTCCATCCCCAAAAACTACCCAAGCTGCACCCTCTACATCCCCAGAAAATACCCGAGCTGCACCCTCTCCATCCCCAGAAAATACCCGAGCTGCACCCTCACCAACCCCAGAAATTGTCCGAGCTGCACCCGCTCCATCCCCAGAAACTACCCGAGCTGCAACCTCTCCAAAACCAGAAACTACCTGAGCTGCACCCTCTCCAACACCAGAAACTACCCGAGCAGCAACCTCTCCAACCCCAGAAACTACCCGAGCTGCACCCTCACCACCCCCAGAAAATACCCGAGCTGCACCCTATCCAACCCCAGAAACTGTCCGAGCTGCACCCTCGCCATGCTCAGAAACTACCCGAGCTGCACCCTCTCCATCCCCAGAAACTACCTGAGCTGCACCCTCTCCATTCGCGGAAACTACCCGAGCTGCACCCTCTCCACCCCCAGAAACTACCCGAGCTGCACCCTCTCCAAACACAGAAACTACCCGAGCTGCACCCTCTCCAAACCCAGAAACAACACGAGCTGCACCCTCTCCAAAACCAGAAACTACCTGAGCTGCACCCTCTCCACCCCCAGAAACTACACGAGCTGCCCCCTCTCCATCCCCAGAAACTGGCTGAGCTGCAACCTCACCGCCCCCAGAAACTACCCGAGCTGCACCCTCTCCATCCCCAGAAACTACCCGAGCTGCACCCACTGCATCCCCAGAAACTGCCCGAGCTGCACCCTCTCCATCCCCAGAAACTACCCGAGCTGCACCCTCTCCACCCCCAGAAACTACACGAGCTGCACCCTCTGCATCCCCAGAAACTACCCGAGCTGCACCCTCTCCATCCCCAGAAACTACCCGAGCTGCACCAACTCAACCCCCAGAAACTTTCCGAGCTGCACCCTCTCCACCCCCAGAAACGGTCCGAGCTGCACCCTCTCCAACCAGAAACTGTCCGAGCTCCAGCCTCTCCATCCCCAGAAACTAACCGAGCTGTACCCTCTCCAACCCCAGAAATTACCCGAGCTGCACCCTCTCCAACGCCAGAAACTACCCGAGTTGCACCCTCTCCATCCCCAGAAACTGACTGAGCTGCACCCGCTCCAACACAAGAACCTGTCCGAGCTGCACCCACTCCATCCCAAGAAACTACCCAAGCTGCACCCTCTCCATCCCCAGAAACTACCCGAGCTGCACCCTCTCCAACCCCAGAAACTACCCGAGCTGCACCCTCTCCAACCCCAGAAACTACCCGAGCAGCACCCTCTCCATCCCCAGAAACTACCGAAGCTGCACCCTCTCCATCCCCTGAAACTACACGCGCTGCATCCTCTCCATCCCCAGAAACTACCCAAGCAGCACACTCTCCATCCCCCGAAACTACCCGAGCTGCACCCTCTCCACTCCCAGAAACTAACCGAGCTGAACCCTCACCACCCCCAGAAACTATCGGAGCTGCATCCTCTCCAGCCCCAGAAACTACCCGAGCAGCACGCTCTCCACCCCCAGAAACTACCCGAGCAGCACCCTCTCCATCCCCAGAAACTACCCGAGCTGCAACCTCTCCACCCCCAGAAACTACCCGAGCTGCACCCTCTCCAACCTCAGAAACTACCCGAGGTGCACCCTCACCACCCCCAGAAACTATCGGAGCTGCACCCTCTCCAACCCCAGAAACTACAAGAGCTGCACCCTCTGCACCCCCAGAAACTAGCCGAGCTGCACCCTCTCCACCCTCAGAAACTACCCGAGCTGCACCCTCACCAGCCTCAGAAACTATCGGAGCTGCAACCTCTCCAAACCCAGAAACTACCGGAGCTGCACCCTCTCCACCCCCAGAAACTACTGGAGCTGCACCCTCTCGAACCCAAGACAATACCAGAGCTGCATCCTCTCCAGACATAGAAACTACCCGACCTGCAGCCTCTCAACCCCCAGAAACTGCCCGAGCTGCACCCTCTCCATCCCCAGAAACTACCCGAGCTGCACCGTCTCCATCCCCAGAAACTACCCGAGAAGCACGCTCTCCATCCCCAGAAACTACCCGAGCTGCAACCTCTCCACCCCCAGAAACTACCCGAGCTGCACCCTCTCCACCCCCAGAAACTACCCGAGCTGCACCCTCTCGACCCCCGAACATACCCGAGCTGCACCCTCTCCATCCCCTGAAAATACCCGAGCTGCACCCTCTCGACCCCAGAAACTGTCCGAGCTGCTCCCGCACCATCCCCAGAAACTACCCGAGCTGCACCCGCTCCAACCCCAGAAGGTACACGAGCTGCACCCTCTCCAACACCAGAAACTACCTGAGCTGCACCCTCTCCAACCCCAGAAACGACCCGAGATGCACCCTCACCAACCCCAGAAAATACCCGAGCTGCAACCTCTCCAACCCCAGAAACTGTCCGAGCTGCACACTCGCCATCCCCAGAAACTACCCGAGCTGCACCCTCTCCAACCCCAGAAATTACCCGAGCTGCACTCTTTCTAAAAAGAGAAACTACCTGAGCTGCACCCTCTCCAACACCAGAAAGTACCCGAGCTGCACCCTTTCCAAACCCCAAAACTACCCGAGCTGCACCCTCTCCAAACCCAGAAACTACCCGAGCTGCACCCTCTCCAACCCCAGAAACTACCTGAGCTGCACCCTCTCCACCCCCAGAAACTACCCGAGCTGCCCCCTCTCCATCTACAGAAACTGTCTGAGCTGCAGCCTCACCACCCCCAGAAACTACCCGAGGTGCACCCTCTCCATCCCCAGAAACTACCCGAGACGCACCCTCTGCATCCCCAGAAACTACCCGAGCTGCACCGTCTGCATCCCCAGAAACTACCCGAGCTGCACCCTCTCCACCCCAAGTAACAACCCCAGCTGCACCCTCTGCATCCCCAGAAACTACCCGAGCTGCACCCTCTCCACCCCCAGAAACTAACCGAGCTGCACCCTCTGCATCCCCAACAACTAACCGAGCTGCACCCTCTCCACCCTCAGAAACTACCCGAGCTGCACCCTCTCCATCCCCAGAAACTTCCCGAGCTGCACCCACTCCACCCCCAGAAACTTTCTGAGCTGCACACTCTCCACCCCCAGAAACGGTCCGAGCTGCACCCTCTCCAACGCCAGAAACTACGCGAGCTGCACCCTCTCCATCCGCAGAAACTGTCTGAGCTGCACCCTCTCCAACACAAGAACCTGCCCGAGCTGCACCCCCTCCATCCCAAGAAACTACCCAAGCTGCAGCCTCTCCATCCCCAGAAACTGCCCGAGCTGCACCCTCTCCACCCCCAGAAACTACCCGAGCTGCACCCTCTCCATCCCCAGAAGCTACCCGAGCTGCACCCTCTCCAACCCCAGAAACTACCCGAGCAGCACCCTCTCCATCCCCAGAAACTACCGAAGCTGCACCCTCTCCATCCCCTGAAACTACCCGCGCTGCATCCTCTCCATCCCCAGAAACTACCAGAGCAGCACCCTCTCCATCCCCAGAAGCTACCCGAGCTGCACCCTCTCCACTCCCAGAAACTACCCGAGCTGCACCCTCACCACCCCCAGAAACTATCGGAGCTGCACCCTCTACAACCCCAGAAACTAAAAGAGCTGCACCCTCTCCAACCCCAGAAACTAGCCGAGCTGCACCCTCTCCAACCTCAGAAACTACACGAGCTGCACCCTCACCACCCTCAGAAACTATCGGAGCTGCACCCTCTCCAAACCCAGAAACTACCGGAGCTGCACCCTCTCCACCCCCAGAAACTACTGGAGCTGCACCCTCTCGAACCCAAGACAATACCAGAGCTGCATCCTCTCCAGACACAGAAACTACCCGACCTGCAGCCTCTCAACCCCCAGAAACTACCCGAGCTGCACCCTCTCCATCCCCAGAAACTACCCAAGCTGCACCGTCTCCATCCCCAGAAACTACCCGAGCAGCACGCTCTCCATCCCCAGAAACTACCCGAGCTGCAACCTCTCCACCCCCAGAAACTACCCGAGCTGCACCCTCTCCATCCCCAGAAACTACCCGAGCTGCACCCTCTCCACCCTCAGAAACTTCCAGTGCTGCACCCTCACCACCCCCAGAAACTATCGGAGCTGCACCCTCACCAAACCCAAAAACTACCCGAGCTGCACCCTCTCCACCCCCAGAAACTACTCGAGCTGCACCCTCTCGACCCCAAGAAACTACCGGAGCTGCACCGTCTCCAATCGCAGAAACTACCGCAGCTGCACCCTCTCAACCCCCGGAAAGTACCGGAGCTGCATCCTCTCCAACCCCAGAAACTACCCGAGCTGCACCCTCTCCACCCCCAGAAACTACCCGAGCTGCACCCTCTCCACCCTCAGAAACTACCCGAGCTGCACCCTCACCACCCCCACAAACTATTGGAGCTGCACCCTCTCCAAACCCAGAAACAACCGGAGGTGCACTCTCTCCACCCCCAGAAACTACTCGAGCTGCACCCTCTCGTCCCCAAGGAACTACCGGAGCTGCACCCTCTCCAAACGCAGAAACTACCGCAGCTGCAGCCTCTCAACCCTCAGAAACTACCGGAGCTGCAGCATCTCCATTCCCAGAAACTACCCGAGCTGCACCCTCACCATACCCAGAAACTACACGAGCTGCACCCTCTCCAACCACAGAAACTACTTGAGCTGCACCCTCTCCATCCCCAGAAACTACCCGAGCTGCACCCACTACAACCCCAGAAAATACCCGAGCTGCACCCTCTACAATCCCAGAAAATACCCGAGCTGCACCCTCACCAACCACAGAAACTTCCGAGCTGCACCCTCTCCATCCCCAGAAACTACCCGAGCTGGACCCTCTCCAACCCCGGAAAGTACCCGAGCTTCACCCTCTCCAACACCAGAAACTACCTGAGCTGCACCCTCTCCAACACAAGAAACTACCCGAGCTGCAACCTCTCCAACCCCAGAAACTACCCAGCTGCACCCTCGCCACCCCCAGAAAATACCAGATCTGCACCCTCGCCAACCCCAGAAACTGTCCGAGCTGCAACCTCGCCATCCCCAGAAACTACCCGAGCTGCAACCTCTCCAACCCCAGAAAGTAACTGAGCTGCAACCTCTGCAACAACAGAAACTACCTGAGCTGCACCCTCTCCATCCCCAGAAACTACCCGAGCTGCACCCTCTCCACCCCCAGAAACTACCGGAGCTGCACCCTCTCCAACCCCAGAAACTACCGCAGCTGCTCCCTCTCAACCCCCAGAAACTTCCGGAGCTGCACCATCTCCATTCCCAGAAATTACCCGAGCTGCACCCTCACCATACCCAGAACCTACATGAGCTGCACCCTCTCCAACCACAGACACTACCGGAGCTGCACCCTCTCCATCCCCAGAAAATACCCAAGCTGCACCCTCTACATCCCCAGAAAATAACCGAGCTGCACCCTCTCCATCCCCTGAAAATACCCGAGCTGCACCCTCTCGACCCCAGAAAATACCCGAGCTGCACCCTCTCCATCCCCTGAAAATACCCGAGATGCACCCTCTCGACCCAAGAAACTGTCGGAGCTGCACCCGCTCCATCCCCAGAAACTACACGAGCTGCACCCTCTCCAACCCCAGAAAGTACACGAGCTGCACCCTCTCCAACACCAGAAACTACCTGAGCTGCACCCTCTCCAACACCAGAAACTACCCGAGCTGCAACCTCTCCAACCCCAGAGACTACCCGAGATGCACCATCTACAACCCCAGAAAATACCCGAACTGCACCCTCGCCAACCCCAGAAACTGTCCGAGCTGCACATTCGCCATCCCCAAAAACTACGCGAGCTGCTCCATCTCCAACCCCAGAAACTACCCGAGCTGCACCCTTTCCAAAACCAGAAACTGCCTGAGCTGCACCCTCTCCAACACCACAAACTACCCGAGCTGCATCGTCTCCAACACCAGAAACTACCCGAGCTGCAGCCTCTCCACCCTCAGAAACTACCCGAGCTGCACCCTCTCCACCCCCAGAAACTTCCAGAGCTGCCCCTTCTCCATCCCCAGAAACTGTCTGAGCTGCACCCTCGCCATCCCCAGAAACTAACCGAGCTGCAGCCTCTCAAACCCCAGAAACTACCTGAGCTCTACCCTCTCCAAAAGCAGAAACTACCTGAGCTGCACCCTCTCCAACACCAGAAACTACTCGAGCTGCATCGACTCCAACACCAGAAACTGTCCGAGCTGCACCCTCTCCATCCCCAGAAACTACCTGAGCTGCACCCTCTCCATTCCCAGAAACTAACCGAGCTGCACCCTCTCCACCCCCAGAAACTGCCCGAGCTGCACCCTCTCCAAACCCCGAAACTACCCGAGCTGCACCCTCTCCAAACCCAGAAACTAGCCGAGCTGCACCCTCTCCAACCCCAGAAACTACCCGAGCTGCACCCTCTCCACCCCCAGAAACTTCCAGAGCTGCCCCTTCTCCATCCCCAGAAACTGTCTGAGCTGCAACCTCACCACCCCCAGAAACTACCCGAGCTGCACCCTCTCCATTCCCAGAAACTACCCGAGCTGCACCCACTGCATTCCCAGAAACTACCCGAGCTGCACCCTCTCCATCCCTGGAAACTATCCGAGCTGCACCCTCTCCACCCCAAGAAACAACCCCAGCTGCAACCTCTGCATCCCCAGAAACTACCCGAGCTGCACCCTCTCCACCCCCAGAAACTACCCGAGCTGCACCCTCTCCACCCCCAGAAACTACTCGAGCTGCACCCTCTCGACCCCAAGGAACTACCGGAGCTGCATCTTCTCCAAACGCAGAAACTACCGCAGCTGCACCCTCTCAACCCCCAGAAACTACCGGAGCTGCACCCTCTCCAACCCCAGAAACTACACGAGCTGCACCCTCTCCACCCCCAGAAACTACCCGAGCTGCCCCTTCTCCATCCCCAGAAACTGTCTGAGCTGCAACCTCACCACCCCCAGAAACTACCCGAGCTGCACCCTCTCCATCCCCAGAAACTACCCGAGCTGCACCCACTGCATCCCCAGAAACTACGCGAGCTGCACCCTCTCCATCCCTGGAAACTACCCGAGCTGCACCCTCTCCACCCCAAGAAACAACCCCAGCTGCACCCTCTGCATCCCCAGAAACTACCCGAGCTGCACCCTCTCCACCCCCAGAAACTACCCGAGCTGCACCCTCTCCAATCACAGAAACTACCCGAGCTGCACCCTCACCACCCCCAGAGACTATCGGAGCTGCACCCTCTCCAAACCCAGAAACTACCGGAGGTGCACTCTCTCCACCCCCAGAAACTACTCGAGCTGCACCCTCTCGACCCCAAGGAACTACCGGAGCTGCATCCTCTCCAAATGCAGAAACTACCGCAGCTGCACCCTCACCATACCCAGAAACTACACGAGCTGCACCCTCCCCAACCCCAGAAACTACCTGAGCTGCACCCTCTCCAACCCCAGAATCTACCCGAGCTGCAACCTCTACAACCCCAGAAAATACCCGAGCTGCACCCTCTACAACCCCAGAGAATACCCGAGCTGGACCCTCACCAACCACAGAAACTGTCCAAGCTGCACCCTCTCCATCCCCAGAAACTACCCGAGCAGCACCCTCTCCAACCCCGGAAAGTACCCGAGCTGCACCCTCTCCAACACCAGAAACTACCCGAGCTGCATCGTCTGCAACACCAGAAACTTGTCCGAGCTGCACCCTCTCCATCCGCAGAAACTACCCGAGCTGCACCCTCTCCACCCCCAGAAACTACCGGAGCTGCACCCTCTCCACCCCCAGAAACTACCGCAGCTGCTCCCTCTCAACCCCAAGAAACTACGGGAGCTGCACCATCTTCATTCCCAGAAACTACCCGAGCTGCACCCTCACCATACCCAGAACCTACATGAGCTGCACCCTCTCCAACCACAGACACTACCGGAGCTGCACCCTCTCCATCCCCAGAAACTACCCGAGTGGCACCCTCTGCATCCCCAGGAAATACCCGAGCTGCACCCTCTCCATCCCCTGAAAATACCCGAGCTGCACCCTCTCGACCCCCGAACATACCCGAGCTGCACCCTCTCCATCCCCTGAAAATACCCGAGCTGCACCCTCTCGACCCCAGAAACTGTCCGAGCTGCTCCCGCACAATCCCCAGAAACTACCCGAGCTGCACCCTCTCCAACCCCAGAAAGTGCACGAGCTGCACCCTCTCCAACACCAGAAACTACCTGAGCTGCACCCTCTCCAACCCCAGAAACGACCCGAGATGCACCCTCACCACCCCCAGAAAATACCGGAGCTGCACCCTCTCCAACCCCAGAAACTACCCGAGCTGCACCCTTTCTAAAACCAGAAATTACCTGAGCTGCACCCTCTCCAACACCAGAAACTACCCGAGCTGCACCCTCTCCAAACCCAGAAACTACCCGAGCTGCACCCTCTCCAAACCCAGAAACTACCCGAGCTGCACTCTCTCCAACCCCAGAAACTACCTGAGCTGCACCCTCTCCACCCCCAGAAACTACCCGAGCTGCCCCCTCTCCATCCCCAGAAACTGTCTGAGCTGCAGCCTCACCACCCCAGAAACTACCCGAGGTGCACCCTCTCCATCCCCAGAAACTACCCGAGATGCACCCTCTGCATCCCCAGAAACTACCCGAGCTGCACCCTCTCCATCCCCGGAAACTACCCGAGCTGCACCCTCTCCACCCCAAGTAACAACCCCAGCTGCACCCTCTGCATCCCCAGAAACTACCCGAGCTGCACCCTCTCCACCCCAAGAAACTACCCGAGCTGCACCCTCTGCATCCCCAGAAACTACCCGAGCTGCACCCTCTCCACCCCCAGAAAGTACCCGAGCTGCACCCTCTCCATCCCCAGAAACTTCCCGAGCTGCACCCACTCCACCCCCAGAAACTTTCCGAGCTGCACACTCTCCACCCCCAGAAACGGTCCGAGCTGCACCCTCTCCAATGCCAGAAACTACCCGAGCTGCACCCTCTCCATCCCCAGAAACTGTCTGAGCTGCAGCCTTTCCAACACAAGAACCTGCCCGAGCTGCACCCTCTCCATCACAAGAAACTAGCCAAGCTGCAGCCTCTCCATCCCCAGAAACTGCCCGAGCTGCACCCTCTCCATCCCCAGAAACTACCCGAGCTGCATCCACTCCATTCCCAGAAACTACCGAAGCTGCACCCTCTCCATCCCCTGAAACTACCCGAGCTGCAGCCTCTCCATCCCCAGAAACTACCCGAGCTGCACCCTCTCCACTCCCAGAAACTACCCGAGCTGCACCCTCACCACCCCCAGAAACTATCGGAGCTGCACCCTCTCCAGCCCCAGAAACTACCAGAGCAGCACGATCTCCAACCCCAGAAACTACCCGAGCTGCACGCTCTCCACCCTCAGAAACTACCCGAGCTGCACCCTCTCCACCCCCAGAATCTATCGGAGCTGCACCCTCTCCAACCCCAGAAACTACGAGAGCTGCACCCTCTCCACCCCCAGAAACTACTCGAGCTTCACCCTCTCCAATGCCAGAAACTACCCGAGCTGCACTCTCTCCATCCCCAGAAACTGCTCAAGCTGCACCCTCTCCAACCCAAGAACCAGCTCGAGCTGCGGCCTCTCCATCCCAAGAAACTACCCAAGCTGCAGCCTCTCCATCCCCAGAAACTACCCGAGCTGCACCCTCTCCATCCACAGAAACTACCAGACCTGCAGCCTCTCCATCCCCAGAAACTACCGAAGCTGCACCCTCTCCATCTCCAGAAACTACCCAAGCTGCAACGTCTCCATCCCCAGAAACTACCCGAGCTGCACCCACTCCATCCCCAGAAACTACCCGAGCTGCAAGATCTCCACCCCGAGAAACTACCCGAGCTGCACCCTCCCCACCCCCAGAAACTACCCGAGCTGCACCCTCTCCACCCTCAGAAACAACCCGAGCTGCACCCTCACCACCCCCAGAAACTATCGGAACTGCACCCTCTCCAAGCCCAGAAACTACCGGAGTTGCACCCTCTCCACCCCCAGAAACTACTCGAGCTGCACCCTCTGGACCCCAAGAAAATACCGGAGCTGCACCCTCTCCAAATGCAGAAACTACCGCAGCTGCACCCTCTCAACCCCCAGAAACTACCGAAGCTGCACCCTCTCCACCCTCAGAAACAACCCGAGCTGCACCTTCAGCACACCCAGAATCTATCGGAGCTGCACCCTCTCCAAACCCAGAAACTACCGGAGCTGCACCCTCTCCACCCCCAGAAACTATTCGAGCTGCACCCTCTCGATCCCAAGAAACTACCTGAGCTGCACCCTCTCCAAACGCAGAAACTAGCGCAGCTGCACCCTCTCAACCCCCAGAAACTGCCGGAGCGGCAGCATCTCCATTCCCAGAAACTACCCGATCTGCACCCTTACCATACCCAGAAACTACCCGAGCTGCACCCTCTCCATCCCCAGAAACTACCCGAGCAGCACCCCCTCCACCCTCAGAAACTTCCCGAGCTGCACCCTCACCACCCCCAGAAACTATTCGAGTTGCACCCTCTCCACCCCCAGAAACTACCCGAGCTGTACCCTCTCCACCCTCAGAAAAAACCCGAGCTGCACCCTCACCACCCCCAGAATCTATAGGAGCTGCACCCTCTCCAACCCAGAAACTACCGGAGCTGCACCCTCTCCACCCCCAGAAACTACCGCAGCTGCTCCCTCTCAACCCCAAGAAACTACGGGAGCTGCACCATCTTCATTCCCAGAAACTACCCGAGCTGCACCCTCACCATACCCAGAACCTACATGAGCTGCACCCTCTCCAACCACAGACACTACCGGAGCTGCACCCTCTCCATCCCCAGAAACTACCCGAGTGGCACCCTCTGCATCCCCAGGAAATACCCGAGCTGCACCCTCTCCATCCCCTGAAAATACCCGAGCTGCACCCTCTCGACCCCCGAACATACCCGAGCTGCACCCTCTCCATCCCCTGAAAATACCCGAGCTGCACCCTCTCGACCCCAGAAACTGTCCGAGCTGCTCCCGCACAATCCCCAGAAACTACCCGAGCTGCACCCTCTCCAACCCCAGAAAGTGCACGAGCTGCACCCTCTCCAACACCAGAAACTACCTGAGCTGCACCCTCTCCAACCCCAGAAACGACCCGAGATGCACCCTCACCACCCCCAGAAAATACCGGAGCTGCACCCTCTCCAACCCCAGAAACTACCCGAGCTGCACCCTTTCTAAAACCAGAAATTACCTGAGCTGCACCCTCTCCAACACCAGAAACTACCCGAGCTGCACCCTCTCCAAACCCAGAAACTACCCGAGCTGCACCCTCTCCAAACCCAGAAACTACCCGAGCTGCACTCTCTCCAACCCCAGAAACTACCTGAGCTGCACCCTCTCCACCCCCAGAAACTACCCGAGCTGCCCCCTCTCCATCCCCAGAAACTGTCTGAGCTGCAGCCTCACCACCCCCAGAAACTACCCGAGGTGCACCCTCTCCATCCCCAGAAACTACCCGAGATGCACCCTCTGCATCCCCAGAAACTACCCGAGCTGCACCCTCTCCATCCCCGGAAACTACCCGAGCTGCACCCTCTCCACCCCAAGTAACAACCCCAGCTGCACCCTCTGCATCCCCAGAAACTACCCGAGCTGCACCCTCTCCACCCCCAGAAACTACCCGAGCTGCACCCTCTGCATCCCCAGAAACTACCCGAGCTGCACCCTCTCCACCCCCAGAAAGTACCCGAGCTGCACCCTCTCCATCCCCAGAAACTTCCCGAGCTGCACCCACTCCACCCCCAGAAACTTTCCGAGCTGCACACTCTCCACCCCCAGAAACGGTCCGAGCTGCACCCTCTCCAATGCCAGAAACTACCCGAGCTGCACCCTCTCCATCCCCAGAAACTGTCTGAGCTGCACCCTTTCCAACACAAGAACCTGCCCGAGCTGCACCCTCTCCATCCACAGAAACTACCAGACCTGCAGCCTCTCCATCCCCAGAAACTACCGAAGCTGCACCCTCTCCATCTCCAGAAACTACCCAAGCTGCAACGTCTCCATCCCCAGAAACTACCCGAGCAGCACCCACTCCATCCCCAGAAACTACCCGAGCTGCAAGATCTCCACCCCGAGAAACTCCCCGAGCTGCACCCTCCCCACCCCCAGAAACTACCCGAGCTGCACCCTCTCCACCCTCAGAAACAACCCGAGCTGCACCCTCACCACCCCCAGAAACTATCGGAACTGCACCCTCTCCAAGCCCAGAAACTACCGGAGTTGCACCCTCTCCACCCCAGAAACTACTCGAGCTGCACCCTCTGGACCCCAAGAAAATACCGGAGCTGCACCCTCTCCAAATGCAGAAACTACCGCAGCTGCACCCTCTCAACCCCCAGAAACTACCGAAGCTGCACCCTCTCCACCCTCAGAAACTACCCGAGCTGCACCCTCAGCACACCCAGAATCTATCGGAGCTGCACCCTCTCCAAACCCAGAAACTACCGGAGCTGCACCCTCTCCACCCCCAGAAACTATTCGAGCTGCACCCTCTCGATCCCAAGAAACTACCTGAGCTGCACCCTCTCCAAACGCAGAAACTAGCGCAGCTGCACCCTCTCAACCCCCAGAAACTGCCGGAGCGGCAGCATCTCCATTCCCAGAAACTACCCGATCTGCACCCTTACCATACCCAGAAACTACCCGAGCTGCACCCTCTCCATCCCCAGAAACTACCCGAGCAGCACCCCCTCCACCCTCAGAAACTTCCCGAGCTGCACCCTCACCACCCCCAGAAACTATTCGAGTTGCACCCTCTCCACCCCCAGAAACTACCCGAGCTGCATCCTCTCCACCCTCAGAAAAAACCCGAGCTGCACCCTCACCACCCCCAGAATCTATAGGAGCTGCACCCTCTCCAACCCAGAAACTACCGGAGCTGCACCCTCTCCACCCCCAGAAACTATTCGAGCTGCACCCTCTCGACCCCAAGAAACTACCGGAGCTGCACCCTCTCCAAACGCAGTAACTACCAGAGCTGCACTCTCTCCACCCCCAGAAACTACTCGAGCTGCACCCTCTCGACCCCAAGGAACTACCGGAGCTGCACCCTCTCCAAACGCAGAAACTACCGCAGCTGCACCCTCTCTACCCCCCGAAACCACCGGAGCTGCAGCATCTGCATTACCAGAAACTACCCGAGCTGCACCCTCACCATACCCAGAAACTACACGAGCTGAACCCTCTACAACCCCTGAAAATACCCGAGCTGCACCCTCTACAACCCAAGAAAATACCCGAGCTGCACCCTCACCAACCACAGAAACTGTCCGAGCTGCACCCGCTCCATCCCCAGAAACTACCCGAGCTGCACCCTCTCCAACCCCGGAAAGTACCCGAGCTGCACCTGCTCCAACACCAGAAACTACCTGAGCTGCACCCTCTCCAACACCATAAACTACCCGAGCTGCAACCTCTCCAACCCCAGAAACTACCCGAGCTGCACCCTCACAACCCCCAGAAAATACCCGAGCTGCACCCAATCCAACTCCAGAAACTGTCCGAGCTGCACCCTCGCCATCCCCAGAAACTACCCGAGCTGCACCCTCTCAAACCCCAGAAACCACCCGAGATGCACCCTCTCCAAAACCAGAAACTACCTGAGCTGCACCCTCTCCAACACCAGAAACTGCCCGAGCTGCATCCTCTCCACCCCCAGAAACTACACGAGCTGCCCCCTCTCCATCCCAAGAAACTGTCTGAGCTGCAGCCTCACCACCCGCAGAAACTACCCGAGATGCACCCTCTCCATCCCCGGAAACTACCCGAGCTGCAGCCTCTCCACCCCAAGTAACAACACCAGCTGCACCCTCTGCATCCCCAGAAACTACCCGAGCTGCACCCTCTCCACCCCCAGAAACTACCCGAGCTGCACCCTCTGCATCCCCAGAAACTACCCGAGCTGCACCCTCTCCATCCCCAGAAACTTCCCGAGCTGCACCCACTCCACCCCCAGAAACTTTCCGAGCTGCACCCTCTCCACCCCCAGAAACGGTCCGAGCTGCACCCTCTCCAACCCCAGAAACTACCCGAGCTGCACCCTCTCCATCCCCGGAAACTGTCTGAGCTGCACCCTTTCCAACACAAGAACCTGCCCGAGCTGCACCCTCTCCATTCCCAGAAACTACCCGAGCTGCACCCTCTCCAACCCCAGAAACTACCCGAGCTGCACCCTTTCTAAAACCAGAAATTACCTGAGCTGCACCCTCTCCAACACCAGAAACTACCCGAGCTGTACCCTCTCCAAACCCAGAAACTACCCGAGCTGCACCCTCTCCAAACCCAGAAACTACCCGAGCTGCACTCTCTCCAACCCCAGAAACTACCTGAGCTGCACCCTCTCCACCCCCAGAAACTACCCGAGCTGCCCCCTCTCCATCCCCAGAAACTGTCTGAGCTGCAGCCTCACCACCCCCAGAAACTACCCGAGGTGCACCCTCTCCATGCCCAGAAACTACCCGAGATGCACCCTCTGCATCCCCAGAAACTACCCGAGCTGCACCCTCTCCATCCCCGGAAACTACCCGAGCTGCACCCTCTCCACCCCAAGTAACAACCCCAGCTGCACCCTCTGCATCCCCAGAATCTACCCGAGCTGCACCCTCTCCACCCCCAGAAACTACCCGAGCTGCACCCTCTGCATCGCCAGAAACTACCCGAGCTGCACCCTCTCCACCCCCAGAAAGTACCCGAGCTGCACCCTCTCCATCCCCAGAAACTTCCCGAGCTGCACCCACTCCACCCCCAGAAACTACCCGAGCAGCACCCCCTCCACCCTCAGAAACTTCCCGAGCTGCACCCTCACCACCCCCAGAAACTATTCGAGTTGCACCCTCTCCACCCCCAGAAACTACCTGAGCTGCACCCTCTCCAAACGCAGAAACTAGCGCAGCTGCACCCTCTCAACCCCCAGAAACTGCCGGAGCGGCAGCATCTCCATTCCCAGAAACTACCCGATCTGCACCCTTACCATACCCAGAAACTACCCGAGCTGCACCCTCTCCATCCCCAGAAACTACCCGAGCAGCACCCCCTCCACCCTCAGAAACTTCCCGAGCTGCACCCTCACCACCCCCAGAAACTATTCGAGTTGCACCCTCTCCACCCCCAGAAACTACCCGAGCTGCACCCTCTCCACCCTCAGAAAAAACCCGAGCTGCACCCTCACCACCCCCAGAATCTATAGGAGCTGCACCCTCTCCAACCCAGAAACTACCGGAGCTGCACCCTCTCCACCCCCAGAAACTACCGCAGCTGCTCCCTCTCAACCCCAAGAAACTACGGGAGCTGCACCATCTTCATTCCCAGAAACTACCCGAGCTGCACCCTCACCATACCCAGAACCTACATGAGCTGCACCCTCTCCAACCACAGACACTACCGGAGCTGCACCCTCTCCATCCCCAGAAACTACCCGAGTGGCACCCTCTGCATCCCCAGGAAATACCCGAGCTGCACCCTCTCCATCCCCTGAAAATACCCGAGCTGCACCCTCTCGACCCCCGAACATACCCGAGCTGCACCCTCTCCATCCCCTGAAAATACCCGAGCTGCACCCTCTCGACCCCAGAAACTGTCCGAGCTGCTCCCGCACAATCCCCAGAAACTACCCGAGCTGCACCCTCTCCAACCCCAGAAAGTGCACGAGCTGCACCCTCTCCAACACCAGAAACTACCTGAGCTGCACCCTCTCCAACCCCAGAAACGACCCGAGATGCACCCTCACCATCCCCAGAAAATACCGGAGCTGCACCCTCTCCAACCCCAGAAACTACCCGAGCTGCACCCTTTCTAAAACCAGAAATTACCTGAGCTGCACCCTCTCCAACACCAGAAACTACCCGAGCTGCACCCTCTCCAAACCCAGAAACTACCCGAGCTGCACCCTCTCCAAACCCAGAAACTACCCGAGCTGCACTCTCTCCAACCCCAGAAACTACCTGAGCTGCACCCTCTCCACCCCCAGAAACTACCCGAGCTGCCCCCTCTCCATCCCCAGAAACTGTCTGAGCTGCAGCCTCACCACCCCCAGAAACTACCCGAGGTGCACCCTCTCCATCCCCAGAAACTACCCGAGATGCACCCTCTGCATCCCCAGAAACTACCCGAGCTGCACCCTCTCCATCCCCGGAAACTACCCGAGCTGCACCCTCTCCACCCCAAGTAACAACCCCAGCTGCACCCTCTGCATCCCCAGAAACTACCCGAGCTGCACCCTCTCCACCCCCAGAAACTACCCGAGCTGCACCCTCTGCATCCCCAGAAACTACCCGAGCTGCACCCTCTCCACCCCCAGAAAGTACCCGAGCTGCACCCTCTCCATCCCCAGAAACTTCCCGAGCTGCACCCACTCCACCCCCAGAAACTTTCCGAGCTGCACACTCTCCACCCCCAGAAACGGTCCGAGCTGCACCCTCTCCAATGCCAGAAACTACCCGAGCTGCACCCTCTCCATCCCCAGAAACTGTCTGAGCTGCACCCTTTCCAACACAAGAACCTGCCCGAGCTGCACCCTCTCCATCCACAGAAACTACCAGACCTGCAGCCTCTCCATCCCCAGAAACTACCGAAGCTGCACCCTCTCCATCTCCAGAAACTACCCAAGCTGCAACGTCTCCATCCCCAGAAACTACCCGAGCAGCACCCACTCCATCCCCAGAAACTACCCGAGCTGCAAGATCTCCACCCCGAGAAACTCCCCGAGCTGCACCCTCCCCACCCCCAGAAACTACCCGAGCTGCACCCTCTCCACCCTCAGAAACAACCCGAGCTGCACCCTCACCACCCCCAGAAACTATCGGAACTGCACCCTCTCCAAGCCCAGAAACTACCGGAGTTGCACCCTCTCCACCCCCAGAAACTACTCGAGCTGCACCCTCTGGACCCCAAGAAAATACCGGAGCTGCACCCTCTCCAAATGCAGAAACTACCGCAGCTGCACCCTCTCAACCCCCAGAAACTACCGAAGCTGCACCCTCTCCACCCTCAGAAACTACCCGAGCTGCACCCTCAGCACACCCAGAATCTATCGGAGCTGCACCCTCTCCAAACCCAGAAACTACCGGAGCTGCACCCTCTCCACCCCCAGAAACTATTCGAGCTGCACCCTCTCGATCCCAAGAAACTACCTGAGCTGCACCCTCTCCAAACGCAGAAACTAGCGCAGCTGCACCCTCTCAACCCCCAGAAACTGCCGGAGCGGCAGCATCTCCATTCCCAGAAACTACCCGATCTGCACCCTTACCATACCCAGAAACTACCCGAGCTGCACCCTCTCCATCCCCAGAAACTACCCGAGCAGCACCCCCTCCACCCTCAGAAACTTCCCGAGCTGCACCCTCACCACCCCCAGAAACTATTCGAGTTGCACCCTCTCCACCCCCAGAAACTACCCGAGCTGCATCCTCTCCACCCTCAGAAAAAACCCGAGCTGCACCCTCACCACCCCCAGAATCTATAGGAGCTGCACCCTCTCCAACCCAGAAACTACCGGAGCTGCACCCTCTCCACCCCCAGAAACTATTCGAGCTGCACCCTCTCGACCCCAAGAAACTACCGGAGCTGCACCCTCTCCAAACGCAGAAACTACCAGAGCTGCACTCTCTCCACCCCCAGAAACTACTCGAGCTGCACCCTCTCGACCCCAAGGAACTACCGGAGCTGCACCCTCTCCAAACGCAGAAACTACCGCAGCTGCACCCTCTCTACCCCCCGAAACCACCGGAGCTGCAGCATCTGCATTACCAGAAACTACCCGAGCTGCACCCTCACCATACCCAGAAACTACACGAGCTGAACCCTCTACAACCCCTGAAAATACCCGAGCTGCACCCTCTACAACCCAAGAAAATACCCGAGCTGCACCCTCACCAACCACAGAAACTGTCCGAGCTGCACCCGCTCCATCCCCAGAAACTACCCGAGCTGCACCCTCTCCAACCCCGGAAAGTACCCGAGCTGCACCTGCTCCAACACCAGAAACTACCTGAGCTGCACCCTCTCCAACACCATAAACTACCCGAGCTGCAACCTCTCCAACCCCAGAAACTACCCGAGCTGCACCCTCACAACCCCCAGAAAATACCCGAGCTGCACCCAATCCAACTCCAGAAACTGTCCGAGCTGCACCCTCGCCATCCCCAGAAACTACCCGAGCTGCACCCTCTCAAACCCCAGAAACCACCCGAGATGCACCCTCTCCAAAACCAGAAACTACCTGAGCTGCACCCTCTCCAACACCAGAAACTGCCCGAGCTGCATCCTCTCCACCCCCAGAAACTACACGAGCTGCCCCCTCTCCATCCCAAGAAACTGTCTGAGCTGCAGCCTCACCACCCGCAGAAACTACCCGAGATGCACCCTCTCCATCCCCGGAAACTACCCGAGCTGCAGCCTCTCCACCCCAAGTAACAACACCAGCTGCACCCTCTGCATCCCCAGAAACTACCCGAGCTGCACCCTCTCCACCCCCAGAAACTACCCGAGCTGCACCCTCTGCATCCCCAGAAACTACCCGAGCTGCACCCTCTCCATCCCCAGAAACTTCCCGAGCTGCACCCACTCCACCCCCAGAAACTTTCCGAGCTGCACCCTCTCCACCCCCAGAAACGGTCCGAGCTGCACCCTCTCCAACCCCAGAAACTACCCGAGCTGCACCCTCTCCATCCCCGGAAACTGTCTGAGCTGCACCCTTTCCAACACAAGAACCTGCCCGAGCTGCACCCTCTCCATTCCCAGAAACTACCCGAGCTGCACCCTCTCCAACCCCAGAAACTACCCGAGCTGCACCCTTTCTAAAACCAGAAATTACCTGAGCTGCACCCTCTCCAACACCAGAAACTACCCGAGCTGCACCCTCTCCAAACCCAGAAACTACCCGAGCTGCACCCTCTCCAAACCCAGAAACTACCCGAGCTGCACTCTCTCCAACCCCAGAAACTACCTGAGCTGCACCCTCTCCACCCCCAGAAACTACCCGAGCTGCCCCCTCTCCATCCCCAGAAACTGTCTGAGCTGCAGCCTCACCACCCCCAGAAACTACCCGAGGTGCACCCTCTCCATGCCCAGAAACTACCCGAGATGCACCCTCTGCATCCCCAGAAACTACCCGAGCTGCACCCTCTCCATCCCCGGAAACTACCCGAGCTGCACCCTCTCCACCCCAAGTAACAACCCCAGCTGCACCCTCTGCATCCCCAGAATCTACCCGAGCTGCACCCTCTCCACCCCCAGAAACTACCCGAGCTGCACCCTCTGCATCGCCAGAAACTACCCGAGCTGCACCCTCTCCACCCCCAGAAAGTACCCGAGCTGCACCCTCTCCATCCCCAGAAACTTCCCGAGCTGCACCCACTCCACCCCCAGAAACTACCCGAGCAGCACCCCCTCCACCCTCAGAAACTTCCCGAGCTGCACCCTCACCACCCCCAGAAACTATTCGAGTTGCACCCTCTCCACCCCCAGAAACTACCCGAGCTGCACCCTCTCCACCCTCAGAAAAAACCCGAGCTGCACCCTCACCACCCCCAGAATCTATGGGAGCTGCACCCTCTCCAACCCAGAAACTACCGGAGCTGCACCCTCTCCACCCCCAGAAACTATTCGAGCTGCACCCTCTCGACCCCAAGAAACTACCGGAGCTGCACCCTCTCCAAACGCAGAAACTACCAGAGCTGCACTCTCTCCACCCCCAGAAACTACTCGAGCTGCACCCTCTCGACCCCAAGGAACTACCGGAGCTGCACCCTCTCCAAACGCAGAAACTACCGCAGCTGCACCCTCTCTAACCCCCGAAACCACCGGAGCTGCAGCATCTGCATTACCAGAAACTACCCGAGCTGCACCCTCACCATACCCAGAAACTACACGAGCTGCACCCTCTACAACCCCTGAAAATACCCGAGCTACACCCTCTACAACCCAAGAAAATACCCGAGCTGCACCCTCACCAACCACAGAAACTGTCCGAGCTGCACCCGCTCCATCCCCAGAAACTACCCGAGCTGCACCCTCTCCAACCCCGGAAAGTACCCGAGCTGCACCTGCTCCAACACCAGAAACTACCTGAGCTGCACCCTCTCCAACACCATAAACTACCCGAGCTGCAACCTCTCCAACCCCAGAAACTACCCGAGCTGCACCCTCACAACCCCCAGAAAATACCCGAGCTGCACCCAATCCAACTCCAGAAACTGTCCGAGCTGCACCCTCGCCATCCCCAGAAACTACCCGAGCTGCACCCTCTCAAACCCCAGAAACCACCCGAGATGCACCCTCTCCAAAACCAGAAACTACCTGAGCTGCACCCTCTCCAACACCAGAAACTGCCCGAGCTGCATCCTCTCCACACCCAGAAACTACACGAGCTGCCCCCTCTCCATCCCAAGAAACTGTCTGAGCTGCAGCCTCACCACCCGCAGAAACTACCCGAGATGCACCCTCTCCATCCCCGGAAACTACCCGAGCTGCAGCCTCTCCACCCCAAGTAACAACACCAGCTGCACCCTCTGCATCCCCAGAAACTACCCGAGCTGCACCCTCTCCACCCCCAGAAACTACCCGAGCTGCACCCTCTGCATCCCCAGAAACTACCCGAGCTGCACCCTCTCCATCCCCAGAAACTTCCCGAGCTGCACCCACTCCACCCCCAGAAACTTTCCGAGCTGCACCCTCTCCACCCCCAGAAACGGTCCGAGCTGCACCCTCTCCAACCCCAGAAACTACCCGAGCTGCACCCTCTCCATCCCCGGAAACTGTCTGAGCTGCACCCTTTCCAACACAAGAACCTGCCCGAGCTGCACCCTCTCCATTCCCAGAAACTACCCGAGCTGCACCCTCTCCAACCCCAGAAACTACCCGAGCTGCACCCTTTCTAAAACCAGAAATTACCTGAGCTGCACCCTCTCCAACACCAGAAACTACCCGAGCTGCACCCTCTCCAAACCCAGAAACTACCCGAGCTGCACCCTCTCCAAACCCAGAAACTACCCGAGCTGCACTCTCTCCAACCCCAGAAACTACCTGAGCTGCACCCTCTCCACCCCCAGAAACTACCCGAGCTGCCCCCTCTCCATCCCCAGAAACTGTCTGAGCTGCAGCCTCACCACCCCCAGAAACTACCCGAGGTGCACCCTCTCCATCCCCAGAAACTACCCGAGATGCACCCTCTGCATCCCCAGAAACTACCCGAGCTGCACCCTCTCCATCCCCGGAAACTACCCGAGCTGCACCCTCTCCACCCCAAGTAACAACCCCAGCTGCACCCTCTGCATCCCCAGAAACTACCCGAGCTGCACCCTCTCCACCCCCAGAAACTACCCGAGCTGCACCCTCTGCATCCCCAGAAACTACCCGAGCTGCACCCTCTCCACCCCCAGAAAGTACCCGAGCTGCACCCTCTCCATCCCCAGAAACTTCCCGAGCTGCACCCACTCCACCCCCAGAAACTTTCCGAGCTGCACACTCTCCACCCCCAGAAACGGTCCGAGCTGCACCCTCTCCAATGCCAGAAACTACCCGAGCTGCACCCTCTCCATCCCCAGAAACTGTCTGAGCTGCACCCTTTCCAACACAAGAACCTGCCCGAGCTGCACCCTCTCCATCACAAGAAACTAGCCAAGCTGCAGCCTCTCCATCCCCAGAAACTGCCCGAGCTGCACCCTCTCCATCCCCAGAAACTACCCGAGCTGCATCCACTCCATTCCCAGAAACTACCGAAGCTGCACCCTCTCCATCCCCTGAAACTACCCGAGCTGCAGCCTCTCCATCCCCAGAAACTACCCGAGCTGCACCCTCTCCACTCCCAGAAACTACCCGAGCTGCACCCTCACCACCCCCAGAAACTATCGGAGCTGCACCCTCTCCAGCCCCAGAAACTACCAGAGCAGCACGATCTCCAACCCCAGAAACTACCCGAGCTGCACGCTCTCCACCCTCAGAAACTACCCGAGCTGCACCCTCTCCACCCCCAGAATCTATCGGAGCTGCACCCTCTCCAACCCCAGAAACTACGAGAGCTGCACCCTCTCCACCCCCAGAAACTACTCGAGCTTCACCCTCTCCAATGCCAGAAACTACCCGAGCTGCACTCTCTCCATCCCCAGAAACTGCTCAAGCTGCTCCCTCTCCAACCCAAGAACCAGCTCGAGCTGCGGCCTCTCCATCCCAAGAAACTACGCGAGCTGCACCCTCTCCATCCACAGAAACTACCAGACCTGCAGCCTCTCCATCCCCAGAAACTACCGAAGCTGCACCCTCTCCATCTCCAGAAACTACCCAAGCTGCAACGTCTCCATCCCCAGAAACTACCCGAGCAGCACCCACTCCATCCCCAGAAACTACCCGAGCTGCACGATCTCCACCCCGAGAAACTACCCGAGCTGCACCCTCCCCACCCCCAGAAACTACCCGAGCTGCACCCTCTCCACCCTCAGAAACAACCCGAGCTGCATCCTCACCACCCCCAGAAACTATCGGAACTGCACCCTCTCCAAGCCCAGAAACTACCGGAGTTGCACCCTCTCCACCCCCAGAAACTACTCGAGCTGCACCCTCTGGACCCCAAGAAAATACCGGAGCTGCACCCTCTCCAAATGCAGAAACTACCGCAACTGCACCCTCTCAACCCCCAGAAACTACCGAAGCTGCACCCTCTCCACCCTCAGAAACTACCCGAGCTGCACCCTCAGCACACCCAGAATCTATCGGAGCTGCACCCTCTCCAAACCCAGAAACTACCGGAGCTGCACCCTCTCCACCCCCAGAAACTATTCGAGCTGCACCCTCTCGATCCCAAGAAACTACCTGAGCTGCACCCTCTCCAAACGCAGAAACTAGCGCAGCTGCACCCTCTCAACCCCCAGAAACTGCCGGAGCGGCAGCATCTCCATTCCCAGAAACTACCCGATCTGCACCCTTACCATACCCAGAAACTACCCGAGCTGCACCCTCTCCATCCACAGAAACTACCCGAGCAGCACCCCCTCCACCCTCAGAAACTTCCCGAGCTGCACCCTCACCACCCCCAGAAACTATTCGAGTTGCACCCTCTCCACCCCCAGAAACTACCCGAGCTGCACCCTCTCCACCCTCAGAAAAAACCCGAGCTGCACCCTCACCACCCCCAGAATCTATAGGAGCTGCACCCTCTCCAACCCAGAAACTACCGGAGCTGCACCCTCTCCACCCCCAGAAACTATTCGAGCTGCACCCTCTCGACCCCAAGAAACTACCGGAGCTGCACCCTCTCCAAACGCAGAAACTACCAGAGCTGCACTCTCTCCACCCCCAGAAACTACTCGAGCTGCACCCTCTCGACCCCAAGGAACTACCGGAGCTGCACCCTCTCCAAACGCAGAAACTACCGCAGCTGCACCCTCTCTACCCCCCGAAACCACCGGAGCTGCAGCATCTGCATTACCAGAAACTACCCGAGCTGCACCCTCACCATACCCAGAAACTACACGAGCTGCACCCTCTACAACCCCTGAAAATACCCGAGCTGCACCCTCTACAACCCAAGAAAATACCCGAGCTGCACCCTCACCAACCACAGAAACTGTCCGAGCTGCACCCGCTCCATCCCCAGAAACTACCCGAGCTGCACCCTCTCCAACCCCGGAAAGTACCCGAGCTGCACCTGCTCCAACACCAGAAACTACCTGAGCTGCACCCTCTCCAACACCATAAACTACCCGAGCTGCAACCTCTCCAACCCCAGAAACTACCCGAGCTGCACCCTCACAACCCCCAGAAAATACCCGAGCTGCACCCAATCCAACTCCAGAAACTGTCCGAGCTGCACCCTCGCCATCCCCAGAAACTACCCGAGCTGCACCCTCTCAAACCCCAGAAACCACCCGAGATGCACCCTCTCCAAAACCAGAAACTACCTGAGCTGCACCCTCTGCATCCCCAGAAACTACCCGAGCTGCACCCTCTCCATCCCCAGAAACTTCCCGAGCTGCACCCACTCCACCCCCAGAAACTTTCCGAGCTGCACCCTCTCCACCCCCAGAAACGGTCCGAGCTGCACCCTCTCCAACCCCAGAAACTACCCGAGCTGCACCCTCTCCATCCCCGGAAACTGTCTGAGCTGCACCCTTTCCAACACAAGAACCTGCCCGAGCTGCACCCTCTCCATTCCCAGAAACTACCCGAGCTGCACCCTCTCCAACCCCAGAAACTACCCGAGCTGCACCCTTTCTAAAACCAGAAATTACCTGAGCTGCACCCTCTCCAACACCAGAAACTACCCGAGCTGCACCCTCTCCAAACCCAGAAACTACCCGAGCTGCACCCTCTCCAAACCCAGAAACTACCCGAGCTGCACTCTCTCCAACCCCAGAAACTACCTGAGCTGCACCCTCTCCACCCCCAGAAACTACCCGAGCTGCCCCCTCTCCATCCCCAGAAACTGTCTGAGCTGCAGCCTCACCACCCCCAGAAACTACCCGAGGTGCACCCTCTCCATCCCCAGAAACTACCCGAGATGCACCCTCTGCATCCCCAGAAACTACCCGAGCTGCACCCTCTCCATCCCCGGAAACTACCCGAGCTGCACCCTCTCCACCCCAAGTAACAACCCCAGCTGCACCCTCTGCATCCCCAGAAACTACCCGAGCTGCACCCTCTCCACCCCCAGAAACTACCCGAGCTGCACCCTCTGCATCCCCAGAAACTACCCGAGCTGCACCCTCTCCACCCCCAGAAAGTACCCGAGCTGCACCCTCTCCATCCCCAGAAACTTCCCGAGCTGCACCCACTCCACCCCCAGAAACTTTCCGAGCTGCACACTCTCCACCCCCAGAAACGGTCCGAGCTGCACCCTCTCCAATGCCAGAAACTACCCGAGCTGCACCCTCTCCATCCCCAGAAACTGTCTGAGCTGCACCCTTTCCAACACAAGAACCTGCCCGAGCTGCACCCTCTCCATCACAAGAAACTAGCCAAGCTGCAGCCTCTCCATCCCCAGAAACTGCCCGAGCTGCACCCTCTCCATCCCCAGAAACTACCCGAGCTGCATCCACTCCATTCCCAGAAACTACCGAAGCTGCACCCTCTCCATCCCCTGAAACTACCCGAGCTGCAGCCTCTCCATCCCCAGAAACTACCCGAGCTGCACCCTCTCCACTCCCAGAAACTACCCGAGCTGCACCCTCACCACCCCCAGAAACTATCGGAGCTGCACCCTCTCCAGCCCCAGAAACTACCAGAGCAGCACGATCTCCAACCCCAGAAACTACCCGAGCTGCACGCTCTCCACCCTCAGAAACTACCCGAGCTGCACCCTCTCCACCCCCAGAATCTATCGGAGCTGCACCCTCTCCAACCCCAGAAACTACGAGAGCTGCACCCTCTCCACCCCCAGAAACTACTCGAGCTTCACCCTCTCCAATGCCAGAAACTACCCGAGCTGCACTCTCTCCATCCCCAGAAACTGCTCAAGCTGCTCCCTCTCCAACCCAAGAACCAGCTCGAGCTGCGGCCTCTCCATCCCAAGAAACTACGCGAGCTGCACCCTCTCCATCCACAGAAACTACCAGACCTGCAGCCTCTCCATCCCCAGAAACTACCGAAGCTGCACCCTCTCCATCTCCAGAAACTACCCAAGCTGCAACGTCTCCATCCCCAGAAACTACCCGAGCAGCACCCACTCCATCCCCAGAAACTACCCGAGCTGCACGATCTCCACCCCGAGAAACTACCCGAGCTGCACCCTCCCCACCCCCAGAAACTACCCGAGCTGCACCCTCTCCACCCTCAGAAACAACCCGAGCTGCATCCTCACCACCCCCAGAAACTATCGGAACTGCACCCTCTCCAAGCCCAGAAACTACCGGAGTTGCACCCTCTCCACCCCCAGAAACTACTCGAGCTGCACCCTCTGGACCCCAAGAAAATACCGGAGCTGCACCCTCTCCAAATGCAGAAACTACCGCAACTGCACCCTCTCAACCCCCAGAAACTACCGAAGCTGCACCCTCTCCACCCTCAGAAACTACCCGAGCTGCACCCTCAGCACACCCAGAATCTATCGGAGCTGCACCCTCTCCAAACCCAGAAACTACCGGAGCTGCACCCTCTCCACCCCCAGAAACTATTCGAGCTGCACCCTCTCGATCCCAAGAAACTACCTGAGCTGCACCCTCTCCAAACGCAGAAACTAGCGCAGCTGCACCCTCTCAACCCCCAGAAACTGCCGGAGCGGCAGCATCTCCATTCCCAGAAACTACCCGATCTGCACCCTTACCATACCCAGAAACTACCCGAGCTGCACCCTCTCCATCCACAGAAACTACCCGAGCAGCACCCCCTCCACCCTCAGAAACTTCCCGAGCTGCACCCTCACCACCCCCAGAAACTATTCGAGTTGCACCCTCTCCACCCCCAGAAACTACCCGAGCTGCACCCTCTCCACCCTCAGAAAAAACCCGAGCTGCACCCTCACCACCCCCAGAATCTATAGGAGCTGCACCCTCTCCAACCCAGAAACTACCGGAGCTGCACCCTCTCCACCCCCAGAAACTATTCGAGCTGCACCCTCTCGACCCCAAGAAACTACCGGAGCTGCACCCTCTCCAAACGCAGAAACTACCAGAGCTGCACTCTCTCCACCCCCAGAAACTACTCGAGCTGCACCCTCTCGACCCCAAGGAACTACCGGAGCTGCACCCTCTCCAAACGCAGAAACTACCGCAGCTGCACCCTCTCTACCCCCCGAAACCACCGGAGCTGCAGCATCTGCATTACCAGAAACTACCCGAGCTGCACCCTCACCATACCCAGAAACTACACGAGCTGCACCCTCTACAACCCCTGAAAATACCCGAGCTGCACCCTCTACAACCCAAGAAAATACCCGAGCTGCACCCTCACCAACCACAGAAACTGTCCGAGCTGCACCCGCTCCATCCCCAGAAACTACCCGAGCTGCACCCTCTCCAACCCCGGAAAGTACCCGAGCTGCACCTGCTCCAACACCAGAAACTACCTGAGCTGCACCCTCTCCAACACCATAAACTACCCGAGCTGCAACCTCTCCAACCCCAGAAACTACCCGAGCTGCACCCTCACAACCCCCAGAAAATACCCGAGCTGCACCCAATCCAACTCCAGAAACTGTCCGAGCTGCACCCTCGCCATCCCCAGAAACTACCCGAGCTGCACCCTCTCAAACCCCAGAAACCACCCGAGATGCACCCTCTCCAAAACCAGAAACTACCTGAGCTGCACCCTCTCCATCCCCAGAAACTACCCGAGCTGCACCCACTCCACCCCAGAAACTACCCGAGCTGCACCCTCTCCAAACCCAGAAACTGCCCGAGCTGCATCCTCTCCACCCCCAGAAACTACACGAGCTGCCCCCTCTCCATCCCAAGAAACTGTCTGAGCTGCAGCCTCACCACCCCCAGAAACTACCCGAGATGCACCCACTGCATCCCCAGAAACTACCCGAGCTGCACCCTCTCCATCCCCGGAAACTACCCGAGCTGCAGCCTCTCCACCCCAAGTAACAACACCAGCTGCACCCTCTGCATCCCCAGAAACTATCCGAGCTGCACCCTCTCCAACCCCAGAAACTACCCGAGCTGCACCCTCTCCATCCCCGGAAACTGTCTGAGCTGCACCCTTTCCAACACAAGAACCTGCCCGAGCTGCACCCTCTCCATTCCCAGAAACTACCCGAGCTGCATCCTCTCCATCCCCAGAAACTACGGAAGCTGCACCCTCTCCATCCCCTGAAACTACCCGAGCTGCACCCTCTCCATCCCCAGAAACTACCCGAGCAGCACCCTCTCCATCCCCAGAAACTACCCGAGCTGCACCCTCTCCACTCCCAGAAACTACCCGAGCTGCACCCTCACCACCCCCAGAAACTATCGGAGCTGCACCCTCTCCATCCCCAGAAACTGCTCGAGCAGCACCCTCTCCACCCCCAGAATCTTTCGGAGCTGCACCCTCTCCAACCCCAGAAACTACGAGAGCTGCACCCTCTCCACCCCCAGAAACTACTAGAGCTTCACCCTCTCCACCCCAGAAACTACCCGAGCTGCGCCCTCTCCAACCCAAGAAACTACCCGAGCTGCACCCTCTCCACCCCCAGAAACTACCCAAGCTGCAGCCTCTCCATCCCCAGAAACTACCCGAGCTGCACCCTCTCCACCCCCAGAAACTACCCGACCTGCAGCCTCTCCATCCCCAGAAACTACTGAAACTGCACCCTCTCCATCCACAGAAATTACCCGACCTCCAGCCTCTCCATCCCCAGAAACTACCCGAGCTGCACCCTCTCCATCCACAGAAATTACCCGACCTCCAGCCTCTCCATCGCCAGAAACTACCAAAGCTGCACCCTCTCCATCTCCAGAAACTATCCGAGCAGCACCCTCTCCATCCCCAGAAACTACCCGAGCTGCAACCTCTCCACCCCCAGAAACTACCCGAGCTGCACCCTCTCCACCCCCGGAAACTACCCGAGCTGCACCCTCTCCACCCTCAGAAACAACCCGAGCTGCACCCTCACCACCCCCAGAAACTATCGGAGCTGCACCCTCTCCAAGCCCAGAAACTACCGGAGTTGCACCCTCTCCACCCCCAGAAACTACTCGAGCTGCACCCTCTCGACCCCAAGAAAATACCGGAGCTGCACCCTCTCCAAACGCAGAAACTACCGCAGCTGCACCCTCTCAACCCCCAGAAACTACCGAAGCTGCACCCTCTACATCCCCAGAAACTACCTGAGCTGCAGCCTCTCCATCCCCAGAAACTCCCCGAGCTGCAACCTCTCCAGTCCCAGAAACTACACGAGCTGCACCCTCTCCACCCCCAGAAACTGCCGGAGCGGCAGCATCTCCATTCCCAGAAACTACCCGATCTGCACCCTTACCATAGCCAGAAACTACCCGAGCTGCACCCTCTCCATCCCCAGAAACTACCCGAGCAGCACCCCCTCCACCCTCAGAAACTTCCCGAGCTGCACCCTCACCACCCCCAGAAACTATTCGAGTTGCACCCTCTCCACCCCCAGAAACTACCCGAGCTGCACCCTCTCCACCCTCAGAAAAAACCCGAGCTGCACCCTCACCACCCCCAGAATCTATAGGAGCTGCACCCTCTCCAACCCAGAAACTACCGGAGCTGCACCCTCTCCACCCCCAGAAACTATTCGAGCTGCACCCTCTCGACCCCAAGAAACTACCGGAGCTGCACCCTCTCCAAACGCAGAAACTACCAGAGCTGCACTCTCTCCACCCCCAGAAACTACTCGAGCTGCACCCTCTCGACCCCAAGGAACTACTGGAGCTGCACCCTCTCCAAACGCAGAAACTACCGCAGCTGCACCCTCTCTACCCCCCGAAACCACCGGAGCTGCAGCATCTGCATTACCAGAAACTACCCGAGCTGCACCCTCACCATACCCAGAAACTACACGAGCTGCACCCTCTACAACCCCTGAAAATACCCGAGCTGCACCCTCACCAACCACAGAAACTGTCCGAGCTGCACCCGCTCCATCCCCAGAAACTACCCGAGCTGCACCCTCTCCAACCCCGGAAAGTACCCGAGCTGCACCTGCTCCAACACCAGAAACTACCTGAGCTGCACCCTCTCCAACACCATAAACTACCCGAGCTGCAACCTCTCCAACCCCAGAAACTACCCGAGCTGCACCCTCACAACCCCCAGAAAATACCCGAGCTGCACCCAATCCAACTCCAGAAACTGTCCGAGCTGCACCCTCGCCATCCCCAGAAACTACCCGAGCTGCACCCTCTCAAACCCCAGAAACCACCCGAGATGCACCCTCTCCAAAACCAGAAACTACCTGAGCTGCACCCTCTCCAACACCAGAAACTACCCGAGCTGCACCCTCTCCAAACCCAGAAACTGCCCGAGCTGCATCCTCTCCACCCCCAGAAACTACACGAGCTGCCCCCTCTCCATCCCAAGAAACTGCCCGAGCTGCATCCTCTCCACCTCCAGAAACTACCCGAGATGCACCCACTGCATCCCCAGAAACTACCCGAGCTGCACCCTCTCCATCCCCGGAAACTACCCGAGCTGCAGCCTCTCCACCCCAAGTAACAACACCAGCTGCACCCTCTGCATCCCCAGAAACTACCCGAGCTGCACCCTCTCCACCCCCAGAAACTACCCGAGCTGCACCCTCTGCATCCCCAGAAACTACCCGAGCTGCACCCTCTCCATCCCCAGAAACTTCCCGAGCTGCACCCACTCCACCCCCAGAAACTTTCCGAGCTGCACCCTCTCCACCCCCAGAAACGGTCCGAGCTGCACCCTCTCCAACCCCAGAAACTACCCGAGCTGCACCCTCTCCATCCCCGGAAACTGTCTGAGCTGCACCCTTTCGAACACAAGAACCTGCCCGAGCTGCACCCTCTCCATTCCCAGAAACTACCCGAGCTGCATCCTCTCCATCCCCAGAAACTACGGAAGCTGCACCCTCTCCATCCCCTGAAACTACCCGAGCTGCACCCTCTCCATCCCCAGAAACTACCCGAGCAGCACCCTCTCCATCCCCAGAAACTACCCGAGCTGCACCCTCTCCACTCCCAGAAACTACCCGAGCTGCACCCTCACCACCCCCAGAAACTATCGGAGCTGCACCCTCTCCATCCCCAGAAACTGCTCGAGCAGCACCCTCTCCACCCCCAGAATCTTTCGGAGCTGCACCCTCTCCAACCCCAGAAACTACGAGAGCTGCACCCTCTCCACCCCCAGAAACTACTAGAGCTTCACCCTCTCCACCCCAGAAACTACCCGAGCTGCGCCCTCTCCAACCCAAGAAACTACCCGAGCTGCACCCTCTCCACCCCCAGAAACTACCCAAGCTGCAGCCTCTCCATCCCCAGAAACTACCCGAGCTGCACCCTCTCCACCCCCAGAAACTACCCGACCTGCAGCCTCTCCATCCCCAGAAACTACTGAAACTGCACCCTCTCCATCCACAGAAATTACCCGACCTCCAGCCTCTCCATCCCCAGAAACTACCCGAGCTGCACCCTCTCCATCCACAGAAATTACCCGACCTCCAGCCTCTCCATCGCCAGAAACTACCAAAGCTGCACCCTCTCCATCTCCAGAAACTACCCGAGCAGCACCCTCTCCATCCCCAGAAACTACCCGAGCTGCAACCTCTCCACCCCCAGAAACTACCCGAGCTGCACCCTCTCCACCCCCGGAAACTACCCGAGCTGCACCCTCTCCACCCTCAGAAACAACCCGAGCTGCACCCTCACCACCCCCAGAAACTATCGGAGCTGCACCCTCTCCAAGCCCAGAAACTACCGGAGTTGCACCCTCTCCACCCCCAGAAACTACTCGAGCTGCACCCTCTCGACCCCAAGAAAATACCGGAGCTGCACCCTCTCCAAACGCAGAAACTACCGCAGCTGCACCCTCTCAACCCCCAGAAACTACCGAAGCTGCACCCTCTACATCCCCAGAAACTACCTGAGCTGCAGCCTCTCCATCCCCAGAAACTCCCCGAGCTGCAACCTCTCCAGTCCCAGAAACTACACGAGCTGCACCCTCTCCACCCCCAGAAACTACCCGAGCTGCACCCTCTCCACCCTCAGAAACTACCCGAGCTGCACCCTCACCACACCCAGAATCTATCGGAGCTGCACCCTCTCCAAACCCAGAAACTACCGGAGCTGCACCCTCTCCACCCCCAGAAACTATTCGAGCTGCACCCTCTCGACCCCAAGAAACTACCGGAGCTGCACCCTCTCCAAACGCAGAAACTAGCGCAGCTGCACCCTCTCAACCCCCAGAAACTGTCCGAGCTGCAACCTCGCCATCCCCAGAAACTACCTGAGCTGCAACCTCTCCAACCCCAGAAACTACCTGAGCTGCAACCTCTGCAACAACAGAAACTACCTGAGCTGCACCCTCTCCAACAGCAGAAACTTCCCGACCTGCAATCGTCTCCATCCCCAGAAACTACCCGAGCTGCACCCTCTCCACCCCCAGAAACTACCGGAGCTGCACCCTCTCCAACCCCAGAAACTACCGCAGCTGCTCCCTGTCAACCCCCAGAAACTACCGGAGCTGCACCATCTCCATTCCCAGAAACTACCCGAGCTGCACCCTCACCATACCCAGAACCTACATGAGCTGCACCCTCTCCAACCACAGACACTACCCGAGCTGCACCCTCTCTATCCCCAGAAACTACCCGAGCTGCACCCTCTACATCCCCAGAAAATACCCGAGCTGCACCCTCTCCATCCCCTGAAAATACCCGAGCTGCACCCTCTCGACACCAGAAAATACCCGAGCTGCACCCTCTCCATCCCCTGAAAATGCCCGAGATGCACCCTCTCCTACCCCAGAAACTACCGCAGCTGCTCCCTCTCAACCCCCAGAAACTACCTGAGCTGCACCATCTCCATTCCCAGAAACTACCCGAGCTGCACCCTCACCATACCCAGAAACTACAAGAGCTGCACCCTCTCCAACCACAGATACTACCGGAGCTGCACCATCACCATCCCCAGAAACTGCCCGAGCTGCACCCTCTACATCCCCAGAAAATACCCGAGCTGCACCCTCTCCATCCCCAGAAAATACCCGAGCTGCACCCTCTCCAACAGCAGAAATTGTCCGAGCTGCACCCGCTCCATCCCCAGAAACTACCCGAGCTGCACCCTCTCCAACCCCAGAAAGTACCCGAGCTGCACCCTCTCCAACCCCAGAAAGTACCCGAGCTGCAACCTCTCCAACACCAGAAACTACCTGAGCTGCACCCTCTCCAACACGAGAAACGACCCGAGCAGCAACCTCTCCAACCCCAGAAACTACCCGAGCTGCACCCTCACCACCCCCAGAAAATACCCGAGCTGCACCCTTTCCAACCCCAGAAACTGTCCGAGCTGCACCCTCGCCATCCCCAGAAAATACCCGAGATGCACCCTCTCAAACCCCAGAAAATACCCGAGCTGCACCCTCTCCAAAACCAGAAACTACCTGAGCTGCACCCTCTCCAACACCAGAAACTACCCGAGCTGCACCCTCTCCAAACCAAGAAACTACCCGAGCTGCACCCTCTCCAATCCCAGAATCTACCCGAGCTGCACCCTCTCCAACCCCAGAAACTACCTGAGCTGCACCCTTTCCACCCCCAGAAACTACCCGAGCTGCCCCCTCTCCATCCCCAGAAACTGTCTGAGCTGCAACCTCTCCACCCCCAGAAACTACCCGAGCTGCACCCTCTACATCGCCAGAAACTACCCGAGCTGCACCCACTGCATCCCCAGAAACTACCCGAGCTGCACACTCTCCATCCCCGGAAACTACCCGAGCTGCACCCTCACCACCCCAAGTAGCAACCCCAGCTGCACCCTCTGCATCCCCAGAAACTACCCGAGCTGCACCCTCTCCACCCCCAGAAACTACCTGAGCTGCACCCTCTGCATCCCCAGAAACTACCCGAGCTGCACCCTCTCCACCCCCAGAAACTACCCGAGCTGCACCCTCTCCATCCCCAGAAAGTTCCCGAGCTGCACCCACTCCACCCCCAGAAACTTTCCGAGCTGCACCCTCTCCAACCCCAGAAACTACCCTTGCTGCACCCTCTCCACCCCCAGAAACGGTGCGAGCTGCACCCTCTCCAACCAGAAACTGTCCGAGCTCCAGCCTCTCCATCCCCAGAAACTACCCGAGCTGTACCCTCTCCAACCCCAGAAACTACCCGAGCTGCACCCTCCCCAACGCCAGAAACTACCCGAGCTGCACCCTCTCCATCCCCAGAAACTGTCTGAGCTGCACCCTCTCCAACACAAGAACCTGCCCGAGCTGCAACCTCTCCATCCCGAGAAACTACCCTAGCTGCAGCCCCTCCATCCCCAGAAACTGCCCGAGCTGCACCCTCTCCAACCCAAGAACCAGCCCGAGCTGCGCCCTCTCCATCCCAAGAAACTACCCAAGCTGCAGCCTCTCCATCCCCAGAAACTACCCGAGCTGCACCCTCTCCATCCACAGAAACTACCCGACCTGCAGCCTCTCCATCCGCTGAAACTACCCGAGCTGCACCCTCTCCATCCCCAGAAACTACCCGAGCTGCACCCTCTCCATCCCAAGAAACTACCCAAGCTGCAGCCTCTCCATCCCCAGAAACTACCGAAGCTGCACCCTCTCCAAGTCCAGAAACTACCCGAGCTGCACCGTCTCCATCCCCAGAAACTACCCGAGCAGCACCCTCTCCATCCCCAGAAACTACCCGAGCTGCAACCTCTCCACCACCAGAAACTACCTGAGCTGCACCCTCTCCGCCCCCAGAAACTACCCAAGCTGCACCCTCTCCACCCTCAGAAACAACCCGAGCTGCACCCTCACAACCCCGAAAAACTATCGGAGCTGCACCCTCTCCAAGCCCAGAAACTACCGGAGCTGCACCCTCTCCACCCCCAGAAACTACTCGAGCTGCACCCTCTCGACCCCAAGAAAATACCGTAGCTGAACCCTCTCCAAATGCAGAAACAACCGCAGCTGCACCCTCTCAACACCCAGAAACAACCGAAGCTGCACCCGCTCCATCCCCTGAAACTACCTGAGCTGCACCCTCTCCATCCCCAGAAACTACCCGAGCAGCACCCTCTCCATCCCCAGAAACTACCCGAGCTGCACCCTCTCCACTCCCAGAAACTACCCGAGCTGCACCCTCACCACCCCCAGAAACTATCGGAGCTGCACCCTCTCCATCCCCAGAAACTGCTCGAGCAGCACCCTCTCCACCCCCAGAATCTTTCGGAGCTGCACCCTCTCCAACCCGAGAAACTACGAGAGCTGCACCCTCTCCACCCCCAGAAACTACTAGAGCTTCACCCTCTCCACCCCAGAAACTACCCGAGCTGCGCCCTCTCCAACCCAAGAAACTACCCGAGCTGCACCCTCTCCACCCCCAGAAACTACCCGAGCTGCACCCTCTCCACCCCCAGAAACTACCCGACCTGCAGCCTCTCCATCCCCAGAAACTACTGAAACTGCACCCTCTCCATCCACAGAAATTACCCGACCTCCAGCCTCTCCATCCCCAGAAACTACCCGAGCTGCACCCTCTCCATCCACAGAAATTACCCGACCTCCAGCCTCTCCATCGCTAGAAACTACCGAAGCTGCACCCTCTCCATCTCCAGAAACTACCCGAGCAGCACCCTCTCCATCCCCAGAAACTACCCGAGCTGCAACCTCTCCACCCCCAGAAACTACCCGAGCTGCACCCTCTCCACCCCCGGAAACTACCCGAGCTGCACCCTCTCCACCCTCAGAAACAACCCGAGCTGCACCCTCACCACCCCCAGAAACTATCGGAGCTGCACCCTCTCCAAGCCCAGAAACTACCGGAGTTGCACCCTCTCCACCCCCAGAAACTACTCGAGCTGCACCCTCTCGACCCCAAGAAAATACCGGAGCTGCACCCTCTCCAAACGCAGAAACTACCGCAGCTGCACCCTCTCAACCCCCAGAAACTACCGAAGCTGCACCCTCTACATCCCCAGAAACTACCTGAGCTGCAGCCTCTCCATCCCCAGAAACTCCCCGAGCTGCAACCTCTCCAGTCCCAGAAACTACACGAGCTGCACCCTCTCCACCACCAGAAACTACCCGAGCTGCACCCTCTCCACCCTCAGAAACTACCCGAGCTGCACCCTCACCACACCCAGAATCTATCGGAGCTGCACCCTCTCCAAACCCAGAAACTACCGGAGCTGCACCCTCTCCACCCCCAGAAACTATTCGAGCTGCACCCTCTCGACCCCAAGAAACTACCGGAGCTGCACCCTCTCCAAACGCAGAAACTAGCGCAGCTGCACCCTCTCAACCCCCAGAAACTGCCGGAGCTGCAGCATCTCCATTCCCAGAAACAACCCGAGCTGCACCCTCAGCATACCCAGAAACTACGCGAGCTGCACCCTCTCCACCCCCAGAAACTACCCGAGCAGCACCCCCTCCACCCTCAGAAACTTCCCGAGCTGCACCCTCACCACCCCCAGAAAATATCGAAGCTGCACCCTCTCCACCCCCAGAAACTACCCGAGCTGCACCCTCTCCACCCTCAGAAACTACCCGAGCTGCACCCTCACCATACCCAGAAACTACATGAGCTGCACCCTCTCCAACCACAGAAACTACCTGAGCTGCACCCTCTCCATCCACAGAAACTACCCGAGCTGCACCCTCTACAACCCCAGAAAATACCCGAGCTGCACCCTCTAGAACCCCAGAAAATACCCGAGCTGCACCCTCACCAACCACAGAAACTGTCCGAGCTGCACCCGTTCCATCCCCAGAAACTACCCGAGCTGCACCCTCTCCAACCCCGGAAAGTACCCGAGCTGCACCCGCTCCAACACCAGAAACTACCTGAGCTGCACCCTCTCCAACACCAGAAACTACCCGAGCTGCAACCTCTCCAACCCCAGAAACTACCCGAGCTGCACCCTCGACACCCCCAGAAAATACCAGATCTGCACCCTCGCCAACCCCAGAAACTGTCCGAGCTGCAACCTCGCCATCCCCAGAAACTACCTGAGCTGCAACCTCTCCAACCCCAGAAACTACCTGAGCTGCAACCTCTGCAACAACAGAAACTACCTGAGCTGCACCCTCTCCAACAGCAGAAACTACCCGACCTGCAATCGTCTCCATCCCCAGAAACTACCCGAGCTGCACCCTCTCCACCCCCAGAAACTACCGGAGCTGCACCCTCTCCAACCCCAGAAACTACCGCAGCTGCTCCCTGTCAACCCCCAGAAACTACCGGAGCTGCACCATCTCCATTCCCAGAAACTACCCGAGCTGCACCCTCACCATACCCAGAACCTACATGAGCTGCACCCTCTCCAACCACAGACACTACCCGAGCTGCACCCTCTCTATCCCCAGAAACTACCCGAGCTGCACCCTCTACACCCCCAGAAAATACCCGAGCTGCACCCTCTCCATCCCCTGAAAATACCCGAGCTGCACCCTCTCGACACCAGAAAATACCCGAGCTGCACCCTCTCCATCCCCTGAAAATGCCCGAGATGCACCCTCTCCTACCCCAGAAACTACCGCAGCTGCTCCCTCTCAACCCCCAGAAACTACCTGAGCTGCACCATCTCCATTCCCAGAAACTACCCGAGCTGCACCCTCACCATACCCAGAAACTACAAGAGCTGCACCCTCTCCAACCACAGATACTACCGGAGCTGCACCATCACCATCCCCAGAAACTGCCCGAGCTGCACCCTCTACATCCCCAGAAAATACCCGAGCTGCACCCTCTCCATCCCCAGAAAATACCCGAGCTGCACCCTCTCCAACAGCAGAAATTGTCCGAGCTGCACCCGCTCCATCCCCAGAAACTACCCGAGCTGCACCCTCTCCAACCCCAGAAAGTACCCGAGCTGCAACCTCTCCAACACCAGAAACTACCTGAGCTGCACCCTCTCCAACACGAGAAACGACCCGAGCAGCAACCTCTCCAACCCCAGAAACTACCCGAGCTGCACCCTCACCACCCCCAGAAAATACCCGAGCTGCACCCTTTCCAACCCCAGAAACTGTCCGAGCTGCACCCTCGCCATCCCCAGAAAATACCCGAGATGCACCCTCTCAAACCCCAGAAAATACCCGAGCTGCACCCTCTCCAAAACCAGAAACTACCTGAGCTGCACCCTCTCCAACACCAGAAACTACCCGAGCTGCACCCTCTCCAAACCAAGAAACTACCCGAGCTGCACCCTCTCCAATCCCAGAAACTACCCGAGCTGCACCCTCTCCAACCCCAGAAACTACCTGAGCTGCACCCTTTCCACCCCCAGAAACTACCCGAGCTGCCCCCTCTCCATCCCCAGAAACTGTCTGAGCTGCAACCTCACCACCCCCAGAAACTACCCGAGCTGCACCCTCTACATCGCCAGAAACTACCCGAGCTGCACCCACTGCATCCCCAGAAACTACCCGAGCTGCACACTCTCCATCCCCGGAAACTACCCGAGCTGCACCCTCACCACCCCAAGTAGCAACCCCAGCTGCACCCTCTGCATCCCCAGAAACTACCCGAGCTGCACCCTCTCCACCCCCAGAAACTACCTGAGCTGCACCCTCTGCATCCCCAGAAACTACCCGAGCTGCACCCTCTCCACCCCCAGAAACTACCCGAGCTGCACCCTCTCCATCCCCAGAAAGTTCCCGAGCTGCACCCACTCCACCCCCAGAAACTTTCCAAGCTGCACCCTCTCCAACCCCAGAAACTACCCTTGCTGCACCCTCTCCACCCCCAGAAACGGTGCGAGCTGCACCCTCTCCAACCAGAAACTGTCCGAGCTCCAGCCTCTCCATCCCCAGAAACTACCCGAGCTGTACCCTCTCAAACCCCAGAAACTACCCGAGCTGCACCCTCCCCAACGCCAGAAACTACCCGAGCTGCACCCTCTCCATCCCCAGAAACTGTCTGAGCTGCACCCTCTCCAACACAAGAACCTGCCCGAGCTGCACCCTCTCCATCCCGAGAAACTACCCTAGCTGCAGCCCCTCCATCCCCAGAAACTGCCCGAGCTGCACCCTCTCCAACCCAAGAACCAGCCCGAGCTGCGCCCTCTCCATCCCAAGAAACTACCCAAGCTGCAGCCTCTCCATCCCCAGAAACTACCCGAGCTGCACCCTCTCCATCCACAGAAACTACCCGACCTGCAGCCTCTCCATCCCCTGAAACTACCCAAGCTGCACCCTCTCCATCCCCAGAAACTACCCGAGCTGCAACCTCTGCAACAACAGAAACTACCTGAGCTGCACCCTCTCCAACAGCAGAAACTACCCGACCTGCAATCGTCTCCATCCCCAGAAACTACCCGAGCTGCACCCTCTCCACCCCCAGAAACTACCGGAGCTGCACCCTCTCCAACCCCAGAAACTACCGCAGCTGCTCCCTGTCAACCCCCAGAAACTACCGGAGCTGCACCATCTCCATTCCCAGAAACTACCCGAGCTGCACCCTCACCATACCCAGAACCTACATGAGCTGCACCCTCTCCAACCACAGACACTACCCGAGCTGCACCCTCTCTATCCCCAGAAACTACCCGAGCTGCACCCTCTACATCCCCAGAAAATACCCGAGCTGCACCCTCTCCATGCCCTGAAAATACCCGAGCTGCACCCTCTCGACACCAGAAAATACCCGAGCTGCACCCTCTCCATCCCCTGAAAATGCCCGAGATGCACCCTCTCCTACCCCAGAAACTACCGCAGCTGCTCCCTCTCAACCCCCAGAAACTACCTGAGCTGCACCATCTCCATTCCCAGAAACTACCCGAGCTGCACCCTCACCATACCCAGAAACTACAAGAGCTGCACCCTCTCCAACCACAGATACTACCGGAGCTGCACCATCACCATCCCCAGAAACTGCCCGAGCTGCACCCTCTACATCCCCAGAAAATACCCGAGCTGCACCCTCTCCATCCCCAGAAAATACCCGAGCTGCACCCTCTCCAACAGCAGAAATTGTCCGAGCTGCACCCGCTTCATCCCCAGAAACTACCCGAGCTGCACCCTCTCCAACCCCAGAAAGTACCCGAGCTGCAACCTCTCCATCACCAGAAACTACCTGAGCTGCACCCTCTCCAACACGAGAAACGACCCGAGCAGCAACCTCTCCAACCCCAGAAACTACCCGAGCTGCACCCTCACCACCCCCAGAAAATACCCGAGCTGCACCCTTTCCAACCCCAGAAACTGTCCGAGCTGCACCCTCGCCATCCCCAGAAAATACCCGAGATGCACCCTCTCAAACCCCAGAAAATACCCGAGCTGCACCCTCTCCAAAACCAGAAACTACCTGAGCTGCACCCTCTCCAACACCAGAAACTACCCGAGCTGCACCCTCTCCAAACCAAGAAACTACCCGAGCTGCACCCTCTCCAATCCCAGAAACTACCCGAGCTGCACCCTCTCCAACCCCAGAAACTACCTGAGCTGCACCCTTTCCACCCCCAGAAACTACCCGAGCTGCCCCCTCTCCATCCCCAGAAACTGTCTGAGCTACAACCTCACCACCCCCAGAAACTACCCGAGCTGCACCCTCTACATCGCCAGAAACTACCCGAGCTGCACCCACTGCATCCCCAGAAACTACCCGAGCTGCACACTCTCCATCCCCGGAAACTACCCGAGCTGCACCCTCACCACCCCAAGTAGCAACCCCAGCTGCACCCTCTGCATCCCCAGAAACTACCCGAGCTGCACCCTCTCCACCCCCAGAAACTACCTGAGCTGCACCCTCTGCATCCCCAGAAACTACCCGAGCTGCACCCTCTCCATCCCCAGAAAGTTCCCGAGCTGCACCCACTCCACCCCCAGAAACTTTCCGAGCTGCACCCTCTCCAGCCCCAGAAACTACCCTTGCTGCACCCTCTCCACCCCCAGAAACGGTGCGAGCTGCACCCTCTCCAACCAGAAACTGTCCGAGCTCCAGCCTCTCCATCCCCAGAAACTACCCGAGCTGTACCCTCTCCAACCCCAGAAACTACCCGAGCTGCACCCTCCCCAACGCCAAAAACTACCCGAGCTGCACCCTCTCCATCCCCAGAAACTGTCTGAGCTGCACCCTCTCCAACACAAGAACCTGCCCGAGCTGCACCCTCTCCATCCCGAGAAACTACCCTAGCTGCAGCCCCTCCATCCCCAGAAACTGCCCGAGCTGCACCCTCTCCAACCCAAGAACCAGCCCGAGCTGCGCCCTCTCCATCCCAAGAAACTACCCAAGATGCAGCCTCTCCATCCCCAGAAACTACCCGAGCTGCACCCTCTCCATCCACAGAAACTACCCGACCTGCAGCCTCTCCATCCCCTGAAACTACCCGAGCTGCACCCTCTCCATCCCCAGAAACTACCCGAGCTGCACCCTCTCCATCCCAAGAAACTACCCAAACTGCAGCCTCTCCGCCCCCAGAAACTACCCAAGCTGCACCCTCTCCACCCTCAGAAACAACCCGAGCTGCACCCTCACAACCCCGAAAAACTATCGGAGCTGCACCCTCTCCAAGCCCAGAAACTACCGGAGCTGCACCCTCTCCACCCCCAGAAACTACTCGAGCTGCACCCTCTCGACCCCAAGAAAATACCGTAGCTGCACCCTCTCCAAATGCAGAAACAACCGCAGCTGCACCCTCTCAACACCCAGAAACAACCGAAGCTGCACCCGCTCCATCCCCAGAAACTCCCTGAGCTGCAGCCTCTCCATCCCCAGAAACTACCTGAGCTGCAACCTCTCCAGCCCCAGAAACTACCTGAGCTGCACCCTCTCCACCCCCAGAAACTACCCGAGCAGCACCCCCTCCACCGTCAGAAACCTCCCGAGCTGCACCCTCACCACCCCCAGAAACTATCGGAGCTGCACCCTCTCCACCCCCAGAAACTACCCGAGCTGCACCCTCTCCACCCTCAGAAATTACCCGAGCTGCACCCTCACCACCCCCAGAATCTATCGGAGCTGCACCCTCTCCAAGCCCAGAAACTACCGGAGCTGCACCCTCTCCACCCCCAGAAACTCTTCGAGCTGCACCCTCTCGACCCCAAGAAACTACCGGAGCAGCACGCTCTCCAAATGCAGAAACTACCGCAGCTGCACCCTCTCAACCCCCAGAAACTACCGGAGCTGCATCCTCTCCAACCCCAGAAACTACCTGAGCTGCACCCTCTCCACCCCCAGAAACTACCCGAGCTGCACCCTCTCCAACCACAGAAACTACCTTAGCTGCACCCTCTCCATCCCCAGAAACTACCCGAGCTGCACCCTCTACAACCCCAGAAAATACCCGAGCTGCACCCTCTCCATCCCCAGAAAATACCCGAGCTGCACCCTCACCAACCACAGAAACTGTCCGAGCTGCACCCTCTCCAACCCCGGAAAGTACCCGAGCTGCACCCTCTCCAACAACAGAAACCACCTGAGCTGCACCCTCTCCAACACCAGAAACTACCCGAGCTGCAACCTCTCCAAACCCAGAAACTACCCGAGCTGCACCCTAACCACCCCCAGAAAATACCCGATCTGCACCCTCGCAACCCCAGAAACTGTCCGAGCAGCACCCTCGCCATCCCCAGAAACTACCCGAGCTGCACCCTCTCCAACCCCAGAAACTACAAGAGCTGCAACCTCTGCAACACCAGAAACTACCTGAGCTGCACCCTCTCCAACAGCAGAAACTACCCGAGCTGCATCGTCTGCAACACCAGAAACTGTCCGAGCTGCACCCTCTCCATCCCCAGAAACTACCCGAGCTGCACCCTCTCCACTCCCAGAAACTACCCGAGCTGCACCCTTACCACCCCCAGAAACTATCGGAGCTGCACCCTCTCCATCCCCAGAAACTGCCCGAGCAGCACGCTCTCCACCCCCAGAATCTACCCGAGCTGCACCCTCTCCACCCTCAGAAACTACCCGAGCTGCACCCTCACCACCCCCAGAATCTTTCGGAGCTGCACCCTCTCCAACCCCAGAAACTACCCGAGCTGCACCCTCTCCATCCCCAGAAACTGCTCAAGCTGCACCCTCTCCAACCCAAGAACCAGCCCGACCTGCGCCCTCTCCATCCCAAGAAACTACCCAAGCTGCAGCCTCTCCATCCCCAGAAACTACCCGAGCTGCACCCTCTCCATCCACAGAAACTACCCGACCTCCAGCCTCTCCATCGCCAGAAACTACCGAAGCTGCACCCTCTCCATCTCCAGAAACTACCCAAGCTGCACCGTCTCCATCCCCAGAAACTACCCGAGCAGCACCCTCTCCATCCCCAGAAACTACCCGAGCTGCAACCTCTCCACGCCCAGAAACTACCCGAGCTGCACCCTCTCCACCCCCAGAAACTACCCGAGCTGCACCCTCACCACCCCCAGAAACTATCGGAGCTGCACCCTCTCCAAGCCCAGAAACTACCGGAGTTGCACCCTCTCCACCCCCAGAAACTACTCGAGCTGCACCCTCTCGACCCCAAGAAAATACCGGAGCTGCACCCTCTCCAAACGCAGAAACTACCGCAGCTGCACCCTCTCAACCCCCAGAAACTACCGAAGCTGCACCCTCTACATCCCCAGAAACTACCTGAGCTGCAGCCTCTCCATCCCCTGAAACTCCCCGAGCTGCAACCTCTCCAGTCCCAGAAACTACACGAGCTGCACCCTCTCCACCCCCAGAAACTACCCGAGCTGCACCCTCTCCACCCTCAGAAACAACCCGAGCTGCACCCTCAGCACACCCAGAATCTATCGGAGCTGCACCCTCTCCAAGCCCAGAAACTACCGGCGTTGCACCCTCTCCACCCCCAGAAACTACTCGAGCTGCACCCTCTCGACCCCAAGGAAATACCGGTGCTGCACCCTCTCCAAACGCAGAAACTACCGCAGCTGCACCCTCTCAACCCCCAGAAACTACCGAAGCTGCACCCTCTACATCCCCAGAAACTACCTGAGCTGCAGCCTCTCCATCCCCAGAAACTCCCCGAGCTGCAACCTCTCCAGCCCCAGAAACTACACGAGCTGCACCCTCTCCACCCCCAGAAACTACCCGAGCTGCACCCTCTCCACCCTCAGAAACTACCCGAGCTGCACCCTCACCACACCCAGAATCTATCGGAGCTGCACCCTCTCCAAACCCAGAAACTACCGGAGCTGCACCCTCTCCACCCCCAGAAACTATTCGAGCTGCACCCTCTCGACCCCAAGAAACTACAGGAGCTGCACCCTCTCCAAACGCAGAAACTAGCGCAGCTGCACCCTCTCAACCCCCAGAAACTGCCGGAGCTGCAGCATCTCCATTCCCAGAAACAACCAGAGCTGCACCCTCAGCATACCCAGAAACTACGCGAGCTGCACCCTCTCCACCCCCAGAAACTACCCGAGCAGCACCCCCTCCACCCTCAGAAACTTCCCGAGCTGCACCCTCACCACCCCCAGAAACTATCGGAGCTGCACCCTCTCCACCCCCAGAAACTACCCGAGCTGCACCCTCTCCACCCTCAGAAACTACCCGAGCTGCACCCTCACCACCCCCAGAATCTATCGGAGCTGCACCCTCTCCAACCCAGAAACTACCGGAGCTGCACCCTCTCCACCCCCAGAACGTATTCGAGCTGCACCCTCTTGACCCCAAGAAACTACCGGAGCTGCACCCTCTCCAAACGCAGAAACTACCAGAGCTGCACTCTCTCCACCCCCAGAAACTACTCGAGCTGCACCCGCTCGACCCCAAGGAACTACCGGAGCTGCAGCCTCTCCAAACGCAGAAACTACCGCAGCTGCACCCTCTCTACCCCCAGAAACTACCGGAGCTGCTGCATCTCCATTACCAGAAACTACCCGAGCTGCACCCTCACCATACCCAGAAACTACACGAGCTGCACCCTCTCCAACCACAGAAACTACCTGAGCTGCACCCTCTCCATCACCAGAAACTACCCGAGCTGCACCCTCTACAACCCCAGAAAATACCCGAGCTGCACCCTCTACAACCCCAGAAAATACCCGAGCTGCACCCTCACCAACCACAGAAACTGTCCGAGCTGCACCCGCTCCATCCCCAGAAACTACCCGAGCTGCACCCTCTCCAACCCCGGAAAGTACCCGAGCTGCACCCGCTCCAACACCAGAAACTACCTGATCTGCACCCTCTCCAACACCAGAAACTACCTGATCGGCACCCTCTCCAACACCAGAAACTACCCGAGCTGCACCCTCTCCATCCCCAGAAACTGCTCAAGCTGCACCCTCTCCAACCCAAGAAACTACCCAAGCTGCACTGTCTCCATCCCCAGAAACTACCCGAGCAGCACCCTCTCCATCCCCAGAAACTACCCGAGCTGCAACCTCTCCACGCCCAGAAACTACCCGAGCTGCACCCTCTCCACCCCCAGAAACTACCCGAGCTGCACCCTCACCACCCCCAGAAACTATCGGAGCTGCACCCTCACCACCCCCAGAAACTATCGGAGCTGCACCCTCTCCAAGCCCAGAAACTACCGGAGTTGCACCCTCTCCACCCCCAGAAACTACTCGAGCTGCACCCTCTCGACCCCAAGAAAATACCGGAGCTGCACCCTCTCCAAACGCAGAAACTACCGCAGCTGCACCCTCTCAACCCCCAGAAACTACCGAAGCTGCACCCTCTACATCCCCAGAAACTACCTGAGCTGCAGCCTCTCCATCCCCTGAAACTCCCCGAGCTGCAACCTCTCCAGTCCCAGAAACTACACGAGCTGCACCCTCTCCACCCCCAGAAACTACCCGAGCTGCACCCTCTCCACCCTCAGAAACAACCCGAGCTGCACCCTCAGCACACCCGGAATCTATCGGAGCTGCACCCTCTCCAAGCCCAGAAACAACCGGCGTTGCACCCTCTCCACCCCCAGAAACTACTCGAGCTGCACCCTCTCGACCCCAAGAAAATACCGGTGCTGCACCATCTCCAGCCCCAGAAACTACCTGAGCTGCACCCTCTCCACCCCCAGAAACTACCCGAGCAGCACCCCCTCCACCGTCAGAAACCTCCCGAGCTGCACCCTCACCACCCCCAGAAACTATCGGAGCTGCACCCTCTCCACCCCCAGAAACTACCCGAGCTGCACCCTCTCCACCCTCAGAAATTACCCGAGCTGCACCCTCACCACCCCCAGAATCTATCGGAGCTGCACCCTCTCCAAGCCCAGAAACTACCGGAGCTGCACCCTCTCCACCCCCAGAAACTCTTCGAGCTGCACCCTCTCGACCCCAAGAAACTACCGGAGCAGCACGCTCTCCAAATGCAGAAACTACCGCAGCTGCACCCTCTCAACCCCCAGAAACTACCGGAGCTGCATCCTCTCCAACCCCAGAAACTACCTGAGCCGCACCCTCTCCACCCCCAGAAACTACCCGAGCTGCACCCTCTCCAACCACAGAAACTACCTTAGCTGCACCCTCTCCATCCCCAGAAACTACCCGAGCTGCACCCTCTACAACCCCAGAAAATACCCGAGCTGCACCCTCTCCATCCCCAGAAAATACCCGAGCTGCACCCTCACCAACCACAGAAACTGTCCGAGCTGCACCCTCTCCAACCCCGGAAAGTACCCGAGCTGCACCCTCTCCAACAACAGAAACTACCCGAGCTGCACCCTCTCCAAACCAAGAAACTACCCGAGCTGCACCCTCTCCAATCCCAGAAACTACCCGAGCTGCACCCTCTCCAACCCCAGAAACTACCTGAGCTGCACCCTTTCCACCCCCAGAAACTACCCGAGCTGCCCCCTCTCCATCCCCAGAAACTGTCTGAGCTACAACCTCACCACCCCCAGAAACTACCCGAGCTGCACCCTCTACATCGCCAGAAACTACCCGAGCTGCACCCACTGCATCCCCAGAAACTACCCGAGCTGCACACTCTCCATCCCCGGAAACTACCCGAGCTGCACCCTCACCACCCCAAGTAGCAACCCCAGCTGCACCCTCTGCATCCCCAGAAACTACCCGAGCTGCACCCTCTCCACCCCCAGAAACTACCTGAGCTGCACCCTCTGCATCCCCAGAAACTACCCGAGCTGCACCCTCTCCATCCCCAGAAAGTTCCCGAGCTGCACCCACTCCACCCCCAGAAACTTTCCGAGCTGCACCCTCTCCAACCCCAGAAACTACCCTTGCTGCACCCTCTCCACCCCCAGAAACGGTGCGAGCTGCACCCTCTCCAACCAGAAACTGTCCGAGCTCCAGCCTCTCCATCCCCAGAAACTACCCGAGCTGTACCCTCTCCAACCCCAGAAACTACCCGAGCTGCACCCTCCCCAACGCCAAAAACTACCCGAGCTGCACCCTCTCCATCCCCAGAAACTGTCTGAGCTGCACCCTCTCCAACACAAGAACCTGCCCGAGCTGCACCCTCTCCATCCCGAGAAACTACCCTAGCTGCAGCCCCTCCATCCCCAGAAACTGCCCGAGCTGCACCCTCTCCAACCCAAGAACCAGCCCGAGCTGCGCCCTCTCCATCCCAAGAAACTACCCAAGATGCAGCCTCTCCATCCACAGAAACTACCCGACCTGCAGCCTCTCCATCCCCTGAAACTACCCGAGCTGCACCCTCTCCATCCCCAGAAACTACCCGAGCTGCACCCTCTCCATCCCAAGAAACTACCCAAACTGCAGCCTCTCCGCCCCCAGAAACTACCCAAGCTGCACCCTCTCCACCCTCAGAAACAACCCGAGCTGCACCCTCACAACCCCGAAAAACTATCGGAGCTGCACCCTCTCCAAGCCCAGAAACTACCGGAGCTGCACCCTCTCCACCCCCAGAAACTACTCGAGCTGCACCCTCTCGACCCCAAGAAAATACCGTAGCTGCACCCTCTCCAAATGCAGAAACAACCGCAGCTGCACCCTCTCAACACCCAGAAACAACCGAAGCTGCACCCGCTCCATCCCCAGAAACTCCCTGAGCTGCAGCCTCTCCATCCCCAGAAACTACCTGAGCTGCAACCTCTCCAGCCCCAGAAACTACCTGAGCTGCACCCTCTCCACCCCCAGAAACTACCCGAGCAGCACCCCCTCCACCGTCAGAAACCTCCCGAGCTGCACCCTCACCACCCCCAGAAACTATCGGAGCTGCACCCTCTCCACCCCCAGAAACTACCCGAGCTGCACCCTCTCCACCCTCAGAAATTACCCGATCTGCACCCTCACCACCCCCAGAATCTATCGGAGCTGCACCCTCTCCAAGCCCAGAAACTACCGGAGCTGCACCCTCTCCACCCCCAGAAACTCTTCGAGCTGCACCCTCTCGACCCCAAGAAACTACCGGAGCAGCACGCTCTCCAAATGCAGAAACTACCGCAGCTGCACCCTCTCAACCCCCAGAAACTACCGGAGCTGCATCCTCTCCAACCCCAGAAACTACCTGAGCTGCACCCTCTCCACCCCCAGAAACTACCCGAGCTGCACCCTCTCCAACCACAGAAACTACCTTAGCTGCACCCTCTCCATCCCCAGAAACTACCCGAGCTGCACCCTCTACAACCCCAGAAAATACCCGAGCTGCACCCTCTCCATCCCCAGAAAATACCCGAGCTGCACCCTCACCAACCACAGAAACTGTCCGAGCTGCACCCTCTCCAACCCCGGAAAGTACCCGAGCTGCACCCTCTCCAACAACAGAAACCACCTGAGCTGCACCCTCTCCAACACCAGAAACTACCCGAGCTGCAACCTCTCCAAACCCAGAAACTACCCGAGCTGCACCCTAACCACCCCCAGAAAATACCCGATCTGCACCCTCGCAACCCCAGAAACTGTCCGAGCAGCACCCTCGCCATCCCCAGAAACTACCCGAGCTGCACCCTCTCCAACCCCAGAAACTACAAGAGCTGCAACCTCTGCAACACCAGAAACTACCTGAGCTGCACCCTCTCCAACAGCAGAAACTACCCGAGCTGCATCGTCTGCAACACCAGAAACTGTCCGAGCTGCACCCTCTCCATCCCCAGAAACTACCCGAGCTGCACCCTCTCCACTCCCAGAAACTACCCGAGCTGCACCCTTACCACCCCCAGAAACTATCGGAGCTGCACCCTCTCCATCCCCAGAAACTGCCCGAGCAGCACGCTCTCCACCCCCAGAATCTACCCGAGCTGCACCCTCTCCACCCTCAGAAACTACCCGAGCTGCACCCTCACCACCCCCAGAATCTTTCGGAGCTGCACCCTCTCCAACCCCAGAAACTACCCGAGCTGCACCCTCTCCATCCCCAGAAACTGCTCAAGCTGCACCCTCTCCAACCCAAGAACCAGCCCGACCTGCGCCCTCTCCATCCCAAGAAACTACCCAAGCTGCAGCCTCTCCATCCCCAGAAACTACCCGAGCTGCACCCTCTCCATCCACAGAAACTACCCGACCTCCAGCCTCTCCATCGCCAGAAACTACCGAAGCTGCACCCTCTCCATCTCCAGAAACTACCCAAGCTGCACCGTCTCCATCCCCAGAAACTACCCGAGCAGCACCCTCTCCATCCCCAGAAACTACCCGAGCTGCAACCTCTCCACGCCCAGAAACTACCCGAGCTGCACCCTCTCCACCCCCAGAAACTACCCGAGCTGCACCCTCACCACCCCCAGAAACTATCGGAGCTGCACCCTCTCCAAGCCCAGAAACTACCGGAGTTGCACCCTCTCCACCCCCAGAAACTACTCGAGCTGCACCCTCTCGACCCCAAGAAAATACCGGAGCTGCACCCTCTCCAAACGCAGAAACTACCGCAGCTGCACCCTCTCAACCCCCAGAAACTACCGAAGCTGCACCCTCTACATCCCCAGAAACTACCTGAGCTGCAGCCTCTCCATCCCCTGAAACTCCCCGAGCTGCAACCTCTCCAGTCCCAGAAACTACACGAGCTGCACCCTCTCCACCCCCAGAAACTACCCGAGCTGCACCCTCTCCACCCTCAGAAACAACCCGAGCTGCACCCTCAGCACACCCAGAATCTATCGGAGCTGCACCCTCTCCAAGCCCAGAAACTACCGGCGTTGCACCCTCTCCACCCCCAGAAACTACTCGAGCTGCACCCTCTCGACCCCAAGGAAATACCGGTGCTGCACCCTCTCCAAACGCAGAAACTACCGCAGCTGCACCCTCTCAACCCCCAGAAACTACCGAAGCTGCACCCTCTACATCCCCAGAAACTACCTGAGCTGCAGCCTCTCCATCCCCAGAAACTCCCCGAGCTGCAACCTCTCCAGCCCCAGAAACTACACGAGCTGCACCCTCTCCACCCCCAGAAACTACCCGAGCTGCACCCTCTCCACCCTCAGAAACTACCCGAGCTGCACCCTCACCACACCCAGAATCTATCGGAGCTGCACCCTCTCCAAACCCAGAAACTACCGGAGCTGCACCCTCTCCACCCCCAGAAACTATTCGAGCTGCACCCTCTCGACCCCAAGAAACTACAGGAGCTGCACCCTCTCCAAACGCAGAAACTAGCGCAGCTGCACCCTCTCAACCCCCAGAAACTGCCGGAGCTGCAGCATCTCCATTCCCAGAAACAACCCGAGCTGCACCCTCAGCATACCCAGAAACTACGCGAGCTGCACCCTCTCCACCCCCAGAAACTACCCGAGCAGCACCCCCTCCACCCTCAGAAACTTCCCGAGCTGCACCCTCACCACCCCCAGAAACTATCGGAGCTGCACCCTCTCCACCCCCAGAAACTACCCGAGCTGCACCCTCTCCACCCTCAGAAACTACCCGAGCTGCACCCTCACCACCCCCAGAATCTATCGGAGCTGCACCCTCTCCAACCCAGAAACTACCGGAGCTGCACCCTCTCCACCCCCAGAACGTATTCGAGCTGCACCCTCTTGACCCCAAGAAACTACCGGAGCTGCACCCTCTCCAAACGCAGAAACTACCAGAGCTGCACTCTCTCCACCCCCAGAAACTACTCGAGCTGCACCCGCTCGACCCCAAGGAACTACCGGAGCTGCAGCCTCTCCAAACGCAGAAACTACCGCAGCTGCACCCTCTCTACCCCCAGAAACTACCGGAGCTGCTGCATCTCCATTACCAGAAACTACCCGAGCTGCACCCTCACCATACCCAGAAACTACACGAGCTGCACCCTCTCCAACCACAGAAACTACCTGAGCTGCACCCTCTCCATCACCAGAAACTACCCGAGCTGCACCCTCTACAACCCCAGAAAATACCCGAGCTGCACCCTCTACAACCCCAGAAAATACCCGAGCTGCACCCTCACCAACCACAGAAACTGTCCGAGCTGCACCCGCTCCATCCCCAGAAACTACCCGAGCTGCACCCTCTCCAACCCCGGAAAGTACCCGAGCTGCACCCGCTCCAACACCAGAAACTACCTGATCTGCACCCTCTCCAACACCAGAAACTACCTGATCGGCACCCTCTCCAACACCAGAAACTACCCGAGCTGCACCCTCTCCATCCCCAGAAACTGCTCAAGCTGCACCCTCTCCAACCCAAGAAACTACCCAAGCTGCACTGTCTCCATCCCCAGAAACTACCCGAGCAGCACCCTCTCCATCCCCAGAAACTACCCGAGCTGCAACCTCTCCACGCCCAGAAACTACCCGAGCTGCACCCTCTCCACCCCCAGAAACTACCCGAGCTGCACCCTCACCACCCCCAGAAACTATCGGAGCTGCACCCTCACCACCCCCAGAAACTATCGGAGCTGCACCCTCTCCAAGCCCAGAAACTACCGGAGTTGCACCCTCTCCACCCCCAGAAACTACTCGAGCTGCACCCTCTCGACCCCAAGAAAATACCGGAGCTGCACCCTCTCCAAACGCAGAAACTACCGCAGCTGCACCCTCTCAACCCCCAGAAACTACCGAAGCTGCACCCTCTACATCCCCAGAAACTACCTGAGCTGCAGCCTCTCCATCCCCTGAAACTCCCCGAGCTGCAACCTCTCCAGTCCCAGAAACTACACGAGCTGCACCCTCTCCACCCCCAGAAACTACCCGAGCTGCACCCTCTCCACCCTCAGAAACAACCCGAGCTGCACCCTCAGCACACCCGGAATCTATCGGAGCTGCACCCTCTCCAAGCCCAGAAACAACCGGCGTTGCACCCTCTCCACCCCCAGAAACTACTCGAGCTGCACCCTCTCGACCCCAAGAAAATACCGGTGCTGCACCATCTCCAGCCCCAGAAACTACCTGAGCTGCACCCTCTCCACCCCCAGAAACTACCCGAGCAGCACCCCCTCCACCGTCAGAAACCTCCCGAGCTGCACCCTCACCACCCCCAGAAACTATCGGAGCTGCACCCTCTCCACCCCCAGAAACTACCCGAGCTGCACCCTCTCCACCCTCAGAAATTACCCGAGCTGCACCCTCACCACCCCCAGAATCTATCGGAGCTGCACCCTCTCCAAGCCCAGAAACTACCGGAGCTGCACCCTCTCCACCCCCAGAAACTCTTCGAGCTGCACCCTCTCGACCCCAAGAAACTACCGGAGCAGCACGCTCTCCAAATGCAGAAACTACCGCAGCTGCACCCTCTCAACCCCCAGAAACTACCGGAGCTGCATCCTCTCCAACCCCAGAAACTACCTGAGCTGCACCCTCTCCACCCCCAGAAACTACCCGAGCTGCACCCTCTCCAACCACAGAAACTACCTTAGCTGCACCCTCTCCATCCCCAGAAACTACCCGAGCTGCACCCTCTACAACCCCAGAAAATACCCGAGCTGCACCCTCTCCATCCCCAGAAAATACCCGAGCTGCACCCTCACCAACCACAGAAACTGTCCGAGCTGCACCCTCTCCAACCCCGGAAAGTACCCGAGCTGCACCCTCTCCAACAACAGAAACCACCTGAGCTGCACCCTCTCCAACACCAGAAACTACCCGAGCTGCAACCTCTCCAAACCCAGAAACTACCCGAGCTGCACCCTAACCACCCCCAGAAAATACCCGATCTGCACCCTCGCAACCCCAGAAACTGTCCGAGCTGCACCCTCTCCACCCTCAGAAACAACCCGAGCTGCACCCTCAGCACACCCGGAATCTATCGGAGCTGCACCCTCTCCAAACCCAGAAACTACCGGAGCTGCACCCTCTCCACCCCCAGAAACTATTCGAGCTGCACCCTCTCGACCCCAAGAAACTACAGGAGCTGCACCCTCTCCAAACGCAGAAACTAGCGCAGCTGCACCCTCTCAACCCCCAGAAACTGCCGGAGCTGCAGCATCTCCATTCCCAGAAACAACCCGAGCTGCACCCTCAGCATACCCAGAAACTACGCGAGCTGCACCCTCTCCACCCCCAGAAACTACCCGAGCAGCACCCCCTCCACCCTCAGAAACTTCCCGAGCTGCACCCTCACCACCCCCAGAAACTATCGGAGCTGCACCCTCTCCACCCCCAGAAACTACCCGAGCTGCACCCTCTCCACCCTCAGAAACTACCCGAGCTGCACCCTCACCACCCCCAGAATCTATCGGAGCTGCACCCTCTCCAACCCAGAAACTACCGGAGCTGCACCCTCTCCACCCCCAGAACGTATTCGAGCTGCACCCTCTTGACCCCAAGAAACTACCGGAGCTGCACCCTCTCCAAACGCAGAAACTACCAGAGCTGCACTCTCTCCACCCCCAGAAACTACTCGAGCTGCACCCGCTCGACCCCAAGGAACTACCGGAGCTGCAGCCTCTCCAAACGCAGAAACTACCGCAGCTGCACCCTCTCTACCCCCAGAAACTACCGGAGCTGCTGCATCTCCATTACCAGAAACTACCCGAGCTGCACCCTCACCATACCCAGAAACTACACGAGCTGCACCCTCTCCAACCACAGAAACTACCTGAGCTGCACCCTCTCCATCACCAGAAACTACCCGAGCTGCACCCTCTACAACCCCAGAAAATACCCGAGCTGCACCCTCTACAACCCCAGAAAATACCCGAGCTGCACCCTCACCAACCACAGAAACTGTCCGAGCTGCACCCGCTCCATCCCCAGAAACTACCCGAGCTGCACCCTCTCCAACCCCGGAAAGTACCCGAGCTGCACCCGCTCCAACACCAGAAACTACCTGATCTGCACCCTCTCCAACACCAGAAACTACCTGATCGGCACCCTCTCCAACACCAGAAACTACCCGAGCTGCACCCTCTCCATCCCCAGAAACTGCTCAAGCTGCACCCTCTCCAACCCAAGAAACTACCCAAGCTGCACTGTCTCCATCCCCAGAAACTACCCGAGCAGCACCCTCTCCATCCCCAGAAACTACCCGAGCTGCAACCTCTCCACGCCCAGAAACTACCCGAGCTGCACCCTCACCACCCCCAGAAACTATCGGAGCTGCACCCTCACCACCCCCAGAAACTATCGGAGCTGCACCCTCTCCAAGCCCAGAAACTACCGGAGTTGCACCCTCTCCACCCCCAGAAACTACTCGAGCTGCACCCTCTCGACCCCAAGAAAATACCGGAGCTGCACCCTCTCCAAACGCAGAAACTACCGCAGCTGCACCCTCTCAACCCCCAGAAACTACCGAAGCTGCACCCTCTACATCCCCAGAAACTACCTGAGCTGCAGCCTCTCCATCCCCTGAAACTCCCCGAGCTGCAACCTCTCCAGTCCCAGAAACTACACGAGCTGCACCCTCTCCACCCCCAGAAACTACCCGAGCTGCACCCTCTCCACCCTCAGAAACAACCCGAGCTGCACCCTCAGCACACCCAGAATCTATCGGAGCTGCACCCTCTCCAAGCCCAGAAACAACCGGCGTTGCACCCTCTCCACCCCCAGAAACTACTCGAGCTGCACCCTCTCGACCCCAAGAAAATACCCGGTGCTGCACCCTCTCCAAACGCAGAAACTACCGCAGCTGCACCCTCTCAACCCCCAGAAACTACCGAAGCTGCACCCTCTACATCCCCAGAAACTACCTGAGCTGCAGCCTCTCCATCCCCAGAAACTCCCCGAGCTGCAACCTCTCCAGCCCCAGAAACTACACGAGCTGCACCCTCTCCACCCCCAGAAACTACCCGAGCTGCACCCTCTCCACCCTCAGAAACTACCCGAGCTGCACCTTCACCACACCCAGAATCTATCGGAGCTGCACCCTCTCCAAACCCAGAAACTACCGGAGCTGCACCCTCTCCACCCCCAGAAACTATTCGAGCTGCACCCTCTCGACCCCAAGAAACTACAGGAGCTGCACCCTCTCCAAACGCAGAAACTAGCGCAGCTGCACCCTCTCAACCCCCAGAAACTGCCGGAGCTGCAGCATCTCCATTCCCAGAAACAACCCGAGCTGCACCCTCAGCATACCCAGAAACTACGCGAGCTGCACCCTCTCCACCCCCAGAAACTACCCGAGCAGCACCCCCTCCACCCTCAGAAACTTCCCGAGCTGCACCCTCATCACCCCCAGAAACTATCGGAGCTGCACCCTCTCCACCCCCCAGAAACTACCCGAGCTGCACCCTCTCCACCCTCAGAAACTACCCGAGCTGCACCCTCACCACCCCCAGAATCTATCGGAGCTGCACCCTCTCCAACCCAGAAACTACCGGAGCTGCACCCTCTCCACCCCCAGAACGTATTCGAGCTGCACCCTCTTGACCCCAAGAAACTACCGGAGCTGCACCCTCTCCAAACGCAGAAACTACCAGAGCTGCACTCTCTCCACCCCCAGAAACTACTCGAGCTGCACCCGCTCGACCCCAAGGAACTACCGGAGCTGCAGCCTCTCCAAACGCAGAAACTACCGCAGCTGCACCCTCTCTACCCCCAGAAACTACCGGAGCTGCTGCATCTCCATTACCAGAAACTACCCGAGCTGCACCCTCACCATACCCAGAAACTACACGAGCTGCACCCTCTCCAACCACAGAAACTACCTGAGCTGCACCCTCTCCATCACCAGAAACTACCCGAGCTGCACCCTCTACAACCCGAGAAAATACCCAAGCTGCACCCTCTACAACCCCAGAAAATACCCGAGCTGCACCCTCACCAACCACAGAAACTGTCCGAGCTGCACCCGCTCCATCCCCAGAAACTACCGAGCTGCACCCTCTCCAACCCCGGAAAGTACCCGAGCTGCACCCGCTCCAACACCAGAAACTACCTGATCTGCACCCTCTCCAACACCAGAAACTACCCGAGCTGCAACCTCTCCAACCCCAGAAACTACCCGAGCTGCACCCTCACCACCCGCAGAAAATACCAGATCTGCACCCTCGCCAACCCCAGAAACTGTCCCGAGCTGCAACATCGCCATCCCCAGAAACTACCCGAGCTGCAACCTCTCCAAGCCTAGAAACTAACTGAGCTGCAACCTCTGCAACAACAGAAACTACCTGAGCTGCACCCTCTCCAACAGCAGAAACTACCCGACCTGCATCGTCTCCAACACCAGAAACTGTCCGAGCTGCACCCTCTCCATCCCCAGAAACTACCCGAGCTGCACCCTCTCCACCCCCAGAAACTACCGGAGCTGCACCCTCTCCAACCCCAGAAACTACCGCAGCTGCTCCCTCTCAACCCCCAGAAACTACCGGAGCTGCACCATCTCCATTCCCAGAAACTACCCGAGCTGCACCCTCACCATACCCAGAACCTACATGAGCTGCACCCTCTCCAACGACAGACACTACCCGAGCTGCACCCTCTCTATCCCCAGAAACTACCCGAGCTGCACCCTCTACATCCCCAGAAAATACCCGAGCTGCACCCTCTCCATCCCCTGAAAATACCCGAGCTGCACCCTCTCGACACCAGAAAATACCCGAGCTGCACCCTCTCCTACCCCAGAAACTACCGCAGCTGCTCCCTCTCAACCCCCAGAAACTACCTGAGCTGCACCATCTCCATTCCCAGAAACTACCCGAGCTGCACCCTCACCATACCCAGAAACTACAAGATCTGCACCCTCTCCGACCACAGATACTACCGGAGCTGCACCATCACCATCCCCAGAAACTACCCGAGCTGCACCCTCTACAACCCCAGAAAATACCCGAGCTGCACCCTCTCCATCCCCAGAAAATACCCGAGCTGCACCCTCTCCAACAGCAGAAATTGTCCGAGCTGCACCCGCTCCATCCCCAGAAACTACCCGAGCTGCACCCTCTCCAACCCCAGAAAGAACCCGAGCTGCACCCTCTCCAACACCAGAAACTACCTGAGCTGCACCCTCTCCAACACGAGAAACGACCCGAGCAGCAACCTCTCCAAACCCAGAAACTACCCGATCTGCACCCTCACGACCCCCAGAAAATACCCGAGCTGCACCCTATCCAACCCCAGAAACTGTCCGAGCTGCACCCTCGCCATCCCAGAAAATACCCGAGATGCACCCTCTCAAACCCCAGAAAATACCCGAGCTGCACCCTCTCCAAAACCAGAAACTACCTGAGCTGCA
>JANJGN010001779.1:0-108423 GCA_026770705.1 Isurus oxyrinchus
TGTAGGTCCTTACAGTCTGAAACAGGAGAATTCATAAAAGAGAACAAGGAAGTGGCACAGCAATTAAACAACTCCTTCAGCTCTGTCTTCAGAGAGGAAGACACAAATAACTTCCCAGAAATAGGGAACCAAGGGTCTAGTGGGAATCGAAGGAAATTAGTATTACTAAAACAACAGTGCTAGAGAAATTAATGGGACTTATTAATTAATCCCTAGGGCCTGATAATCTACATCCCAGGGTATTGAATGTGGAAATAGTGGATGCATTGGTTGTCATCTTCCAAAATTCTGTAGATTCTGGAACAGTCCCAGCAGATTGGAGGGTGGCAAATGTAACCCCACTATTTAAAAAAGGAGGGAGGGAGCGAATGACAGACTGGTTAGCCTAACCTCAGCAGTAGGGAAAATGCTAGGGTCTATTATAAAGGATGTGATAACAGGACACTTAGAAAATACCAACGGGAATAGACAAAGTCAACATGGGTTTATGAAAGGGAAACCATATTTGACAAACCCACTGGAGTTTTTTTGAAATAGCAGAATAGATAAGGAGGAACCAATGGGTGTCGTGTATTTGGATTTTCACAAGGCTTTTGATAAAGTCCCATATAAGAGGTTAGTGTGTAAAATTAAAGCACATGGGATTGGGGGTAACATATTGGAATAAATTGAGAATTGGTTAGCATACAGGAAACAGAGGAATAAATGGGGTCTTTTTTTGGAGTGGCAGGTGGTGACTAGTGGGGTACCGCAGGGATCAGTGCTTGGACCCCAGCTATTCACAATATATATCAGTGATTTGGATGAGGGAACCAAATGTAATATTTCCATGTTTGCTGACAACACAAAACTAGGTGGGAATGTGAGTAATGAGGAGGGGGTTAAGAGGCTTCAAGATGATTTAGACAGGTTGAGTGAGTGGGCAAATTGCAGATGCAGTATAACGCGGATAAGTGTGAAGTTATCCACTTTTGTAGAGTATTACTTAAATGGTGATAGATTGGGAAATGTTAATGTACAAAGGGACCTGGGTGTCCTTGTACACCAATCACTGAAAGCAAGCATGCAGGTGCAGCAAGCAGTTAAGAAGGTAAATGGTATGTTGGCCTTCATTGCCAAAGGATTTGAGTACAGGAGCAAGGATGTCTTACTGCAGCTGTACAGGGCCTTGGTGAGACCATACCTGGAGTATTGTGTGCAGTTTTGGTCTCCTTACCTAAGAAAGGATATATTTGCCATAGAGGGAGCACACAGAAGGTTCACCAGACTGATTCCTGGGATGGCAGGATTATCGTATGAGGAAAGATTGGGCCGACTAGGTTGTATTCACTGGAGTTTAGAAGAATGAGAGGAAATCTCATTGAAACATATAAAATTCTGTCAGGAATGGACAGACTGGACGCAGGGATGATATTTCCTCTGGCTGGGGGTCTAGAACAAGGATACAGGGTAGACCATTTAGGACTGAGATGAGGAGAAACTTCTTCACGCAAGAGGGTGGTGAACCTGTGGAATTCTCTACCACAGAAGCTGTGGATGCCAAGTCATTGAATATATTTAAGAGGGAAATAGTTAGATTTCTGGAGTCTAAAGGCATCAAGGGGTATGGGGAGACAATGGGAGTGTAGCGTTGAGATAGAGAATCAGCCATAATCGTAGTAAATGGCACAGCAGGCTCGGAGGGCCCAATGACCTACTCTTGCTCCAATTTTCTTTGTTTCTCTGACAGGAGGAGGCCATTCAGCCCGTGAACCAATTCCACCATTCAATTCCAACATTACTGAGCAGTATCTGACTTTGCTGCATATCTCTTAACAACTTTACCTCAATAAAACCAATAGATCAGTGTGGATAACTGGGGTACACCAGGTCGAACCATCTTCAGCTGCTTCATCAATGAACAATGAGAAATGGGGATGTTCACTGATGATTGCACAATGTTTAGCACTATTCACGACTCCTCAGATACTGAAGCAGTCCATGTCCAAATGCAGCAAGACCTGGACAATATTCAGGCTTGGGCTGACAAGTGGCAAGAAACATTTGCGCCACATAAGGCCCAGGCAATGACCATCTCTGACAAGAGGGAATACAACCATCTGTCCTTGACATTCAATGGCATTACCAACACTGAATTCCCCACTATCACCATCCTGGGGGGATTAACATTGACCAGAAACTGAACTGGACGAGCAATGTAAATACCGTGGCTACAAGAGCAGGTCAGAGGCTAGGAATCGTGTGACGAGTAACTCACCTCCTGACTCCCCAAAGCCTGTCCACATTCTACAAGGCACAAGTCAGGAGTGTGATGGAATACTCCCCACTTGCCTGAATGAGTACAGCTCCTACAATACTCAAGAAGCTGGACACCATCCAGGACAAAGCAGCTGCTTGATTGGCACCACATCCACAAACATTCACTCCCTCCACCACCGACGCACAGTAGCAGCAGTGTGTGTACCATCTACAAGATGCACTGCAGGAACTCACCAAGGCTCCTTAGACAGCACCTTCCAAATCCACAACCACTACCATCTAGAAGGACAAGGGCAGCAGATAGATGGGAACACCACCACCTGGAAGTTCCCCTCCAAGTTACTCACCATCCTGACTTGGAAATACGCCGTTCCTTCACTGTCGCTGAGTCAAAATCCTGGAACTTCCTTTCTAACAGCACTGTGGGTGTACCTACACCACATGGACTGCAGCGGTTCAAGAAGGCAGCTCACCACCATGGGCAATGAGGGATGACCAATAAATACTGCCTGAGCCAGCAAAGCTAAAATGCAGTGAATGAAAAAAAAGCTCCCCTCCCCCACCCTGATCACACTGGGACATCCCACACTGAACTCCCCTCCCCCACCCTGATCGCACTGGGACATCCCACACTGAACTCCCCTCCCCCACCCTGATCGCACTGGGACATCCCACACTGAACTCCCCTCCCCCACCCTGATCACACTGGGACATCCCACACTGAACTCCCCTCCCCCACCCTGATCGCACTGGGACATCCCACACTGAACTCCCCTCCCCAACCCTGATCGCACTGGGACATCCCACACTGAACTCCCCTCCCCCACCCTGATCGCACTGGGACATCCTACACTGAACACCCCTCCCCCACCCTGATCGCACTGGGACATCCCACACTGAACTCCCCTCCCCCACCCTGATCGCACTGGGACATCCTACACTGAACTCCCCTCCCCCACCCTGATCGCACTGGGACATCCCACACTGAACTCCCCTCCCCCACCCTGATCGCACTGGGACATCCTACACTGAACTCCCCTCCCCCACCCTGATCGCACTGGGACATCCTACACTGAACACCCCTCCCCCACCCTGATCGCACTGGGACATCCTACACTGAACACCCCTCCCCCACCCTGATCGCACTGGGACATCCCACACTGAACTCCCCTCCTCCACCCTGATCGCACTGGGACATCCTACACTGAACACCCCTCCCCCACCCTGATCGCACTGGGACATCCCACACTGAACTCCCCTCCCCCACCCTGATCGCACTGGGACATCCCACACTGAACACCCCTCCCCCACCCTGATCGCACTGGGACATCCCACACTGAACACCCCTCCCCCACCCTGATCGCACTGGGACATCCCACACTGAACACCCCTCCGCCACCCTGATCGCACTGAGACATCCCACACTGAACACCCCTCCCCCACCCTGATCGCACTGAGACATTTCCATAAGACCACAAGACATAGGAGCAGAAATTAGGCCATTCAGCCCATCGAGTCTGCTCCGCCATTCAATCATGTATAAGTTTCTCAACCCCATTCTCCCGCCTTGTCCCCGTAACCTTTGATCCCCTTACCAATCAAGAACCTATCTATCTCTGTCTTAAATACATTCAATTACCTGGCCTCCACAGCCTTCTGTGGCAATGAATTCCATAGATTCACCACTCTCTGACTAAAGCAGTTCCTCCTCATCTCTGTTCTAAAAGGTCTTCCCTGTACTCTGAGGCTGTGCCCTCATGTCCTAGTCTCTCCTACTAATGGAAACATCTTCCCCACGTCCACTCTATCCAGGCCTTTCAGTCTTCTGTAAGTTTCAATCAGATCCCCCCTCATCCTTCTAAACTCCATCGAGTATAGAGTCCTCAAACGTTCCTCATATGTTAAGCCTTTCATTCCTGGGATCATTCTCGTGAACCTCCTCTGGACCCTCTCCAGGGCCAGCACATCCTTCCTGAGATACGGGGCCCAAAATTGCTCACAATATTCTAAATGTGGTCTGACCGGAGCCTTATAAAGCCTCAGAGCACATCCCTGCTTTTATATTCTGGTCCTCTTGAAATAAATGCCAACATTGCATTTGCCTTCCTAACTACCGACTCAAACTGCAAGTTATCCTTAAGAGAATCCTGGACTAGGACTCCCAAGTCCCTTTGCACTCCAGATTTCTGAATTCTCTCCCCACTTAGAAAATAGTCTGTGCCTCTATTCTTCCTACAAAGTGCATGACCTCACACTTCCCCACGTTGTATTCCATCTGCCACTTCTTTGCCCATTCTCCTAACCTGTCCAAATCCTTCTGCAGCCTCCACGCCTCCTCAATACTACCTGTCCCTCCACTATCTTTGTATCATCTGCAAACTTAGCCAGGATGCCCTCAGTTCCTTCATCTAGATCATTAATGTATAAAGTGAAAAGTTGTGGTCCCAACACTGACCCCTGCGGAACTCCACTAGTCACCGGCCGCCATCCTGAGAAGGACCCCCTTATCCCCACTCTCTGCCTCCTCCCAAACAGCCAATCTTCTATCCATGCTAGTAAATTGCCTCTAACACCATGGGCTCTTATCTTACTGAGCAGCCTCCTGTGCAGCACCTTGTCAAAGGCCTTCTGGAAGTCCAAGTAGATAACATCCATTAGCTCTCCTTTGTCTAACCAGCTCGATACCTCCTCAAAGAATTCTAACAGATTTGTCAGGCATGACCTCCCCTTGATGAAACCATGCTGACTTTGCCCTATTTTACCACGCACTTCCATGTATTCTGAAACCTCATCCTTAATAATGGACTCTAAAATCTTACCAACGACCGAGGTCAGGCTAATCGGCCTATAATTTCCCGTCTTTTGCCTCACTCCCTTCTTAAACAGGGGGGTTACATTAGTGATTTTCCAGTCCGTTGGGACACTCCCTGACTCCAGTGATTCCTGAAAGATCACCATTAATGCCTCCACTATCTCTTCAGCTATCTCCTTCAGAACTCTGGGGTGTAATCCATCTGGTCCAGGTGATTTATCCACCTTCAGACCTTTCAGTTTTCCTAGCACCTTCTCCTTGGTAATGGCCACCATACTCACCTCTGCCCCCCCGACTCTCCTGAACTTTGGGGATGTCACTCAAAGATTTCAAACTGAACTCCCCTCCCCCATCCTGATCGCACTGGGACATCCCACACTGAACTCCCCTCCCCCACCCTGATCGCACTGGGACATCCCACACAGAACTCCCCTCCCCCACCCTGATCGCACTGGGACATCCCACACAGAACTCCCCTCCCCCACCCTGATCGCACTGGGACATCCCACACAGAACTCCCCTCCCCCACCCTGATCGCACTGAGACATCCTACACTGAACACCCCTCCCCCACCCTGATCGCACTGGGACATCCTACACTGAACTCCCCTCCCCCACCCTGATCGCACTGGGACATCCCACACTGAACACCCCTCCCCCACCCTGATCGCACTGGGACATCCTACACTGAACTCCCCTCCCCCACCCTGATCGCACTGAGACATCCCACACTGAACACCCCTCCCCCACCCTGATCGCACTGGGACATCCCACACTGAACTCCCCTCCCCCACCCTGATCGCACTGGGACATCCCACACTGAACACCCCTCCCCCACCCTGATCGCACTGGGACATCCTACACTGAACTCCCCTCCCCCACCCTGATCGCACTGGGACATCCCACACAGAACTCCCCTCCCCCACCCTGATCGCACTGGGACATCCCACACAGAACTCCCCTCCCCCACCCTGATCGCACTGGGACATCCCACACAGAACTCCCCTCCCCCACCCTGATCGCACTGAGACATCCTACACTGAACACCCCTCCCCCACCCTGATCGCACTGGGACATCCTACACTGAACTCCCCTCCCCCACCCTGATCGCACTGGGACATCCCACACTGAACACCCCTCCCCCACCCTGATCGCACTGGGACATCCTACACTGAACTCCCCTCCCCCACCCTGATCGCACTGAGACATCCCACACTGAACACCCCTCCCCCACCCTGATCGCACTGGGACATCCTACACTGAACACCCCTCCCCCACCCTGATCGCACTGGGACATCCTACACTGAACTCCCCTCCCCCACCCTGATCGCACTGGGACATCCCACACTGAACACCCCTCCCCCACCCTGATCGCACTGGGACATCCCACACTGAACTCCCCTCCCCCACCCTGATCGCACTGGGACATCCTACACTGAACTCCCCTCCCCCACCCTGATCGCACTGAGACATCCCACACTGAACTCCCCTCCCCCACCCTGATCGCACTGGGACATCCTACACTGAACACCCCTCCCCCACCCTGATCGCACTGAGACATCCCACACTGAACTCCCCTCCCCCACCCTGATCGCACTGGGACATCCCACACAGAACTCCCCTCCCCCACCCTGATCGCACTGGGACATCCCACACTGAACACCCCTCCCCCACCCTGATCGCACTGGGACATCCTACACTGAACACCCCTCCCCCACCCTGATCGCACTGAGACATCCCACACTGAACTCCCCTCCCCCACCCTGATCGCACTGGGACATCCTACACTGAACTCCCCTCCCCCACCCTGATCGCACTGAGACATCCCACACTGAACTCCCCTCCCCCACCCTGATCACACTGGGACATCCCACACTGAACTCCCCTCCCCCACCCTGATCGCACTGGGACATCCCACACTGAACTCCCCTCCCCCACCCTGATCGCACTGAGACATCCCACACTGAACACCCCTCCCCCACCCTGATCGCACTGAGACATCCCACACTGAACTCCCCTCCCCCACCCTGATCGCACTGGGACATCCTACACTGAACACCCCTCCCCCACCCTGATCGCACTGAGACATCCCACACTGAACTCCCCTCCCCCACCCTGATCGCACTGGGACATCCCACACAGAACTCCCCTCCCCCACCCTGATCACACTGAGACATCCTACACTGAACTCCCCTCCCCCACTCTCGTATTGTACTGAACACCTCTGATATAACGCGGTGGAACATCCTCTCCTCCTGCTTCAGCCACCCTCCCCAATACCACTGGGCTTTCCATTCCTGGGTGTTCTTTTTCTCGCTGGAGATACATCAACCTTTCAGCTAAGCATTAAACATTTTTGGCAACTGTAGGTTTTAGGAAATGATAGTGTTTTTTGGTTTGGAAGCTGAGCACAGTGTGTTATAAGAGAATTAGTGTGTAAGCACGAGTGCATGTGTATGTGTGTAGGGCTTTGACTCAGTATTTTCTGTGTCGCTCTGGGAGTGCCCGGGTATGTGTGCAGTGACTGTATGGACAGAAGTTTGTTTGCCTGGTGTGAATGAGACTATGTGCATATCACGTTTGTGCATGAGGGACACACTGTAAGAATGAGTATTTCTGTACAGATCTGAATCTTTCTGTTGATTCAGAAGCAGACGGTATTGCTAGATTTGACATGGGATTTCCCCCTTCAAGCCCAGTGATTGCAACAATTGCTCCCAGAAAATACAGACAGTTCCCTCCTCCCTGGATAACGCAGACCCTCCCTCCCTCCTCCCCGGATAACACAGTCCCTCTCACCCTCCCCGGATAACGCAGACCCTCCCTCCCTCCTCCCCGGATAACGCAGACCCTCCCTCCCTCCTCCCCGGATAACGCAGACCCTCTCTCCCTCCTCCCCGGATAACGCAGTCCCTCCCACCCTCCCCGGATAACGCAGTCCCTCCCTCCCTCCTCCCCGGATAACGCAGTCCCTCCATCCCTCCCCGGATAACGCTGACCCTCCCTCCCTCCTCCCCGGATAACGCAGTCCCTCTCACCCTCCTCCCCGGATAACGCAGTCCCTCCCTCCCTCCTCCCCGGATAACGCAGTCTCGCTCCCTCCTTCCCGTATAACCCTGTCCCTCCCTCCCTCCTCCCAGGATAACGCAGTCTCTCGCTCCCTCCTCCCCCGATAACACAGTCTCTCCAGGGTCACTGAGATTGTGGATCTTTTGTTGAGGTGGTGAGGGATCAATGAGATTGGGCGTCACATGCAGTGAAGGATCACAGAGATTGAGGATCACATGTAGTGAAGGATCCCTGAGATTGGGGATCACATGTAGTGAAGGATCCCTGAGATTAGGGATCACTGTAGTGAAGGATCACTGAGATTGGAGATCACATGTAGAGCTGAAGGATCATTGAGATTGGGGATCACGTGTAGTGAAGGGTCACTGAGATTGGGGATGACTTGTAGAGATGGTGAAGGGTCACTGAGATTGGGGATGACGTATAGAGGTGGTGAAGGGTCACTGAGATTGGGGATGACGTGTAGAGGTGGTGAAGGGTCACTGAGATTGGGGATGATGTGTAGAGATGGTGAAGGGTCACTGAGATTGGGGATGATGTGTAGAGATGGTGAAGGATCACGGAGATTGGGGATGACTTGTAGAGATGGTGAAGGGTCACTGAGATTGGGGATGACATGTAGAGATGGTGAAGGATCACGGAGATTGGGGATGACATGTAGTGATGGTGAATGATCACTGAGATTGGGGATCACATGTAGTGATGGTGAAGGATCAGTGAGGTTCGATGACATGTAGTGAATGATCACGGAGATTGGGGATGACGTAGAGATGGTGAAGGATCAGGGAGATTGGGGATGACATGTAGAGATGGTGAAGGATCACAGAGATTGGGGATGACATGCAGTGAAGGGTCACTGAGATTGGGGATGACATGTAGAGGTGGTGAAGGGTCACTGAGATTGGGGATGACATGTAGATGTGGTGAAGGGTCACTGAGATTGGGGATGACATGTAGAGATGGTGAAGGGTCACTGAGATTGGGGATGACATGTAGAGATGGTGAAGGATCACAGGGATTGGGGATGACATGTAGTGAAGGGTCACTGAGATTGGGGATGACGTAGTGAAGGGTCACTGAGATGGGGGATGACGTGTAGTGAAGGGTCACTGAGATTGGGGATGACATGTAGATGAGGTGAAGGATCAGGGAGATTGGGGATGACATGTAGAGGTTGTGAAGGATCACGGAGATTGGGGATGACATGTAGTGAAGGGTCACAAAGATTGGGGATGACATGTAGATGTGGTGAAGGATCACAGAGATTGGGGATGACATGTAGAGGTGCTGAAGGATCACGGAGATTGGGGATGACATGTAGTGAAGGGTCACTGAGATTGGGGATGACATGTAGATGTGGTGAAGGGTCACGGAGATTGGGGATGACATGTAGAGATGGTGAAGGGTCACTGAGATTGGGGATGACATGTAGTGAAGGGTCACTGAGATTGGGGATGACATGTTGATGTGGTGAAGGATCACGGAGATTGGGGATGACGTGTAGAGGTGGTGAAGGGTCACTGAGATTGGAGATGACATGTAGAGATGGTGAAGGGTCACTGATATTGGGAATGACATGTAGAGATGGTGAAGGGTCACTGAGATTGGGGATGACATGTAGAGATGGTGAAGGATCACTGAGATTGGGGATGACATGTAGAGATGGTGAAGGGTCACTGAGATTGGGGATGACATGTAGATGTGGTGAAGGGTCACTGAGATTGGGGATGACATGTAGAGATGATGAAGGGTCACTGAGATTGGGGATGACATGTAGAGATGGTGAAGGGTCACTGAGATTGGGGATGATATGTAGAGATGGTGAAGGATCACGGAGATTGGGATGACATGTAGTGAAGGGTCACTGAGATTGGGGATGACATGTAGATGTGGTGAAGGATCACAGAGATTGGGGATGACATGTAGAGGTGGTGAAGGATCACGGAGATTGGGGATGACATGTAGTGAAGGGTCATTGAGATTGGGGATGACATGTAGATGTGGTGAAGGATCACAGAGATTGGGGATGACATGTAGAGATGGTGAAGGGTCACTGAGATTGGGGATGACGTGTAGTGAAGGGTCACTGAGATTGGGAATGACATGTAGAGGTGGTGAAAGGTCACTGAGATTGGGGATGACGTGTAGTGAAGGGTCACTGAGATTGGGGATGACGTGTAGTGAAGGGTCACTGAGATTGGGGATGATGTGTTGAGGTGGTGAAGGGTCACGGAGATTGGGGTGACATGTAGTGAAGGGCCACAGAGATTGGGGATGACATGTAGATGTGGTGAAGGATCACTGAGATTGGGGATGACGTGTAGAGATGGTGAAGGGTCACTGAGATTGGGGATGACATGTAGTGAAGGGTCACGGAGATTGGGGATGATGTGTAGAGGTGGTGAAGGGTCACTGAGATTGGGGATGACGTGTAGAGATGGTGAAGGGTCACTGAGATTGGGGATGACATGTAGAGATGGTGAAGGATCACGGAGATTGGGGATGACATGTAGATGTGGTGAAGAGTCATTGAGATTGGGGATGACATGTAGAGATGGTGAAGGGGCGCTGAGATTGGGGATGACATGTAGAGATGGTGAAGGATCACGGAGATTGGGGATGATGTGTAGAGGTGGGAAGGGTCACTGAGATTGGGGATGACATGTAGAGATGGTGAAGGATCATGGAAATTGGGGATGACATGTAGATTTGGTGAAGGGTCACTGAGATTGGGGATGACATGTAGAGATGGGGAAGGGGCGCTGGAATTGGGGATGACATGTAGAGATGGTGAAGGATCACGGAGATTGGGGATGACATGTAGTGAAGGGTCACTGAGATTGGGGATGACGTGTAGTGAAGGGTCACTGAGATTGGGGATGACGTGTAGAGGTGGTGAAGGGTCACTGAGATTGGGGATGACGTGTAGAGGTGGTGAAGGGTCACTGAGATTGGGGATGACGTGAAGAAATGGTGAAGGGTCACTGAGATTAGGGATGATGTGTAGAGATGGTGAAGGGTCACTGAGATTGGGGATGACGTGTAGTGAAGGGTCACTGAGTTTGGGGATGACGTGTAGAGGTGGTGAAGGGTCACTGAGATTGGGGATGACGTGTAGAGATGGTGAAGGGTCACTGAGATTAGGGATGACGTGTAGAGATGGTGAAGGGTCACTGAGATTGGGGATGACGTGTAGAGATGGTGAAGGGTCACTGAGATTGGGGATGACGTGTAGAGGTGGTGAAGGGTCACTGAGATTGGGGATGATGTGTAGAGATGGTGAAGGATCACTGAGATTGGGGATGACGTGTAGAGATGGTGAAGGGTCACTGAGATTAGGGATGACGTGTAGAGATGGTGAAGGGTCACTGAGATTGGGGATGACGTGTAGAGATGGTGAAGGGTCACTGAGATTAGGGATGACGTGTAGAGATGGTGAAGGGTCACTGAGATTAGGGATGATGTGTAGAGATGGTGAAGGGTCACTGAGATTGGGGATGACGTGCAGTGAAGGTTCACTGAGTTTGGGGATGACATGTAGAGGTGGTGAAGGGTCACTACGATTGGGGATGCCGTGCAGACGTGGTGAAGGATCACTGAGATTGTGGATGACGTGTAGAGGTGGTGAAGGGTCGCTGAGATTAGGGATGACATGTAGTGAAGGGTCACGGAGATTGGGGATGACGTGTAGAGGTGGTGAAGGGTCACTGAGATTGGGGATGACGTGTAGAGATGGTGAAGGGTCACTGAGATTGGGAATGACATGTAGAGATGGTGAAGGGTCACTGAGATTAGGGATGACGTGTAGAGATGGTGAAGGGTCGCTGAGATTGGGGATGACGTGTAGTGAAGGGTCACTGAGTTTGGGGATGATGTGTAGAGGTGGTGAAGGGTCACTGAGATTGGGGATGACGTGTAGTGAAGGGTCACTGAGTTTGGGGATGATGTGTAGAGATGGTGAAGGGTCACTGAGATTGGGGATGACGTGTAGTGAAGGGTCACTGAGTTTGGGGATGATGTGTAGAGGTGGTGAAGGGTCACTGAGATTGGGGATGATGTGTGGTGAAGGGTCACTGAGTTTGGGGATGACGTGTAGTGAAGGGTCACTGAGTTTGGGGATGATGTGTAGAGGTGGTGAAGGGTCACGGAGATTGGGGATGATGTGTGGTGAAGGGTCACTGAGTTTGGGGATGATGTGTAGAGGTGGCGAAGGGTCACTGAGATTGCGGATGATGTGTGGTGAAGGGTCACTGAGTTTGGGGATGACATGTAGATGTGGTGAAGGATCACGGAGATTGGGCATGACATGTAGAGGTGGTGAAGGATCACGGAGATTGGGGATGACATGTAGTGAAGGGTCACTGAGTTTGGGGATGATGTGTAGAGGTGGTGAAGGGTCACGGAGATTGGGGATGATGTGTGCTGAAGGGTCACTGAGTTTGGGGATGACGTGTAGAGGTGGTGAAGGATCACTGAGATTGGGGATGACATGTAGTGAAGGGTCACTGAGATTGGGGATGACGTGTGGAGATGGTGAAGGGTCACTGAGATTGGGGATGATGTGTAGTGAAGGGTCACTGAGTTTGGGGATGACGTGTTGAGGTGGTGAAGGATCACGGAGTGTTGTGCTGGGTGTCCATAGCCAAGTGTGATTGCCCCTGCTGTGTGTATGAAACAATATTATATACAATCTATACATTGCATAAACCCTCTCAGAGCTCCTCAGCTCAGTCTGTGAAACATGCAGATTGAAACTGCTGGCCTCTCATGTCTGGCATTCAGTGTAAACTCTGCAGTATCTTCCTCTGCTGAACTGAGCCAAGCTTCAGAGTACTGCTGTTGGCAGCCTGCAGAATTTGGCCAGCACCTGTCCCTGCTCCCCCTGCCCCCCTCAACCCACCGCCCTGGGTCAGCTCTTGGACACAAAGCGAGCCCACACTTGCTGCAGCTGTGTCCGCGAAATACGGAGGACAGAGGGCATCAGTCGGTGGCTGCCTGGGATCAGGGGCATGTGTCTCCGTGACGATGGTGACATGCGTGCCGGGCTGCTCTCTGCTGAGCGGCTCCTCTGCAGGAAGGTGACGCTCGTGTGAGGATAATGTTCAGTCTCCAGGGAAGAGGAGGAGAACACAGAGGAAGCCAGTCTCCTGAGCGGGCTGTACCGCGGGACAGAGTGCAGTGGCAGCTGGTCAGCTTCCTCCTCCTCAAACTGAAAGACAAACCGAGGGCCGAGGCCACAGTCAGAGAGGCGAGAATACTGGGCAAATAGCTCCACCGCTCAGCCTCAGGACCCAGAGAGTTTGAGCTCGAATCGCCCCGGGCAGTCTGCAGATCGGAATTCACTTGCAGGAACGTGTTCACAAAAGGGTGGGCAGCTGTAAAGGTGACTGTGAAGCAGCTGGATCCGCGTTCAAAACCCAGCTGCTTCACTCATATGTCATTCAGGCAAGAAAAGCTGCCATTCTAACCTGGCCTGAGCTGCAGACACTGTTCAAACCCAAACAGCAGGGTCAGCTCTGAGGGAGCCCCTCTAAACACTCAATTAGATTAAAATAGCGTCGCTTCAGGAAAACTCACTGCCAACAACTCCACACAAGCAGGGATTGGTAATAAATGCAGGCCTGGCCTGGCCAGCGAGGCCCACATCCCGAGACTCAATGAAAAAGCAGCTGGCAATGGGGTGGGAAGCGCAGGCCTTACCCTTGGGAAGGCTGAGCCGGGTGACACACACTCCAGGAGCTGCGAGTAAGGCATGGCTCCTCCACACTCAATCTGAGGGTCGTGCTGTCTGAGGAACGCAAGGCGGGGGCAAGGCGAGGCGGGGAGGGGCGAGGCAGGGTGGGGCGAGGCGGGGCGGGGCAGGGCGGGGCGAGGCAGGGTGGGGCGAGGCAGGGTGGGGCGAGGCAGGGTGGGGTGAGGCAGGGTGGGGCGAGGCAGGGCAGGGTGAGGCAGGGCGGGGCGAGGCAGGGTGGGGCGAGGCAGGGTGGGGCGAGGCAGGGTGGGGCGAGGCAGGGCGGGGCAAGGCAGGGTGGGGCAAGGCGGGGTGGGGCAAGGTGGGGCAAGGCAAGGCAGGGTGGGGCAAGGCGGGGTGGGGCAAGGTGGGGCAAGGCAAGGCAGGGTGGGGCAAGGCGGGGCGGGGCAAGGCAGGGCGGGGCAAGGCAGGGTGGGGCAAGGTGGGGTGAGGCAAGGCAGAGCGGGGCGGGGCAAGGTGGGGTGGGGCAAGGCAAGGCAGGGCGGGGCAAGGAGGGCGGGGCAAGGCGGGGTGAGGCAAGGCGGGGTGGGGCAAGGTGGGGCAAGGCAAGGCGGGGTGGGGCAAGGCAGGGCGGGGTGGGGCAAGGCAGAGCAGGGCAAGGCAGGGCGTGGCAAGGCGTGGCGGGGCAAGGCAGGGCGGGGCAAGGCAGGGCGGGGCAAGGCAGGGCGGGGCAAGGCAGGGCGGGGCAAGGCAGAGCGGGGCAAGGCAGGGCGGGGCAAGGCAGTGCGGGGCAAGGCAGTGCGGGGCGGGGCAGAGAGGGGCAAGGCGGGGCGGGGCAAGGCGGGGCAGGGCAAGGCAGGGCGTGGCGGGGCAAGGCAGAGCGGGGCAAGGCGGGGCAGGGGCGGGGCAAGGTGGGGCAAGGCGGGGCGGGGGCGGGGTGAGGTGGGGCAAGGCGGGGCGAGGTGGGGCAAGGCGGGGCAGGGGCGGGGCAATGCAGGGCGGGGCGAGGCGAGGTGGGGCAAGGCGGGGTGGGGGCGGGGCGAGGTGGGGCAAGGCGGGGCGGGGCAAGGCACAGCGGGGCAAGGCGAGTTGGGGCAAGGCAGGGCGAAGTGGGGTGGGGCGGGGGGCAAGGCAGGGTGGGGCCAGGCAGGGTGGGCCGAGGCAGGGCGGGGCGAGGCAGGGCGGGGCGAGGCAGGGCGGGGTGAGGCAGGGCGGGGCAAGGCAGGGTGGGGCAAGGCGGGTCGAGGCAAGGCAGGGTGGGGCCAGGCAGGGTGGGCCGAGGCAGGGCGGGGCGAGGCAGGGCGGGGCGAGGCAGGGCGGGGCAAGGCGGGGTGAGGCAGGGCGGGGCAAGGCAGGGTGGGGCAAGGCGGGTCGAGGCAAGGCGGGGTGGGGCAAGGCAAGGCGGGGTGGGGCAAGGTGGGGCAAGGCAAGGCGGAGTGGGGCAAGGCGGGGTGGGGCAAGGTGGGGCAAGGCAAGGCGGGGTGGGACAAGGCAGGGTGGGGCAAGGCAGAGCGGGGCAAGGCGGGGTGGGGCAAGGCAGAGCGGGGCAAGGCGAGGTGGGGCGAGGCGGGGTGTGGCGAGGCAGGGCGGGGCGAGGCAGGGCGGGGCGAGGCAGGGCGGGGCAGGGCGGGGCGAGGCAGGGCGGGGCAAGGCGGGGCGAGGCAAGGCAGAGTGGGGCAAGGCAGGGTGGGGCAAGGCAAGACGGGGTGGGGCAAGGTGGGGCAAGGCAAGGCGGGGTGGGGCAAGGTGGGGCAAGGCAAGGCGGGGTGGGGCAAGGCGGGGTGGGGCAAGGTGGGGCAAGGCAGGGCGGGGTGGGGCAAGGCGGGGTGGGGCAAGGCAGGGCGGGGTGGGGCAAGGCGGGGCGGGGCAAGGCTGGGCGGGAGCAGGGCGAGGTGGGGCAAGACAAGGCGGGGGCGGGTCAGGCGGGACAAGGCGGGGCGGTTCGGTGCAGTGCGAGGGGGGGGCAGGGCGAGGGGGTGCACAGCGAGGGGGTGCAGGGTGAGGGGGGGTGCAGGGCGAGGGGGTGCAGGACGAGGGGGTGCAGTGCGAGGGGGGTGCACGGCGAGGGGGTGCAGGACGAGGGGTAGCAGGACGAGGGGGTGCAGGGCGAGGGGGTGCAGGGCGAGGGAGTGCACGGCGAGGGGGTGCAGGGCGAGGGGGTGCAGGGCGAGGGGGTGCAGGGCGAGGGGGTGCAGGGCGAGGGGGTGCACGGCGAGGGGGTGCAGGGCGAGCGGGGTGCAGGGCGAGGGGGTGCAGGGCGAGGGGGTGCACGGCGAGGGGGTGCAGGACGAGGGGGTGCAGGGCGAGGGGGTGCAGGGCGAGGGGGTGCAGGGCGAGGGGGTGCAGGGCGAGGGGGTGCAGGGCGAGGGGGGTGCACAGCGAGGGGGTGCAGGACGGGGGGTGCAGGACGAGGGGGTGCAGGACGAGGGGGTGCAGGACGAGGGGGGTGCAGGGCGAGGGGGTGCAGGGCGAGGGGGTGCAGGGCGAGGGGGGTGCAGGGCGAGGGGGGTGCACGGCGAGGGAGTGCACGGCGAGGGGGTGCACGGCGAGGGGGTGCCGGGCGAGGGGGTGCGGGGCGAGGGGGTGCGGGGCGAGGGGGTGCACGGTGAGGGGGTGCACGGCGAGGGGGTGCAGGGCGAGGGGGGTGCACGGCGAGGGAGTGCAGGGCGAGGGGGGTGCACAGCGAGGGGGTGCAGGGCGAGGGGGTGCAGGGCGAGGGGGTGCATAGCGAGGGGGTGCAGGGCAAGGTGGTGCATGGCGAGGGGGTGCCGGGCGAGGGGGTGCAGGACGAGGGGGTGCAGGGCGAGGGGGTGCAGGGCGAGGGGGTGCAGGACGAGGGGTTGCACAGCGAGGGGGGTGCAGGACGAGGGGGTGCAGGACGAGGGGGTGCACGGCGAGGGGGTGCAGGGCGAGGGGGTGCAGGGCGAGGGGGTGCAGGGCGAGGGGTGCAGGACGAGGGGGTGCAGGGCGAGGGGGTGCAGGGCGAGGGGGTGCAGGACGAGGGGGGTGCACGGCGAGGGGGTGCAGGGCGAGGGGGTGCAGGGCGAGGGGGTGCAGGGCGAGGGGGTGCAGGGCGAGGAGGTGCAGGGCGAGGGGGTGCAGGGCGAGGTGGTGCATGGCGAGGGGGTGCAGGGTGAGGGCCAGGGGGAGAATTTTCCTGTACGGCTTTGTGAGGGATTATCAGTTTACTTGGGCTGGTGCTGACCGATGGGGCTGTGCCTGCTCCTTGTGCCCACCCCGGGGGTGCCCAACATTGCCACCACTCACCTGTGGCTCAGAGCCTGAAAGGTCGGACTCTCGCCTCCTGCAGCGGGGAACTGGCTGAGAATGGTGTAACGGTGAGTGTCCAGGGCTCGGAGCCCGAGCCTCCCTGGCGCTCTCTCTGTGCACGCTCTCCTGTTCTCCCTTTGCCCTCACATCCTGGCTCTTGGGGCGGACAGCTGCCTCTGCTCCCTCCAGGGGTCGCAGCTCCTCGGGCTCCTCATCGGTTGTCCCTGATGAACTTGCTTCCACTCCAGGGTGAAAATCTTTGAGTTCAGTCCTGTCGATGATGACCCAGTCCTTACTGTCAAAGTCTTCCTCCTCAGCCAGAGGTACTGATCGAAAGGCTGTGCTCAGAGCCTCATGCTCCACTGAGGCTGACGCTTCCATCTTGCCACTGTACTGCTTCTCCCCTGGGGCCTGCCCCATGTTCACTGACAGCATCTGTGCGTGTTGTGAGGAGTAGACCTGTCGAGATGGAGAGCCCATGTAGTCCATCCGTGACCTATAACACGCCAACAGTCCATGTCAGAGACAAACCAAGCTATAACGCCTACATTTCTATCATTATTAACAACGCGGCCACACATTACATCACACTCACTCGAGGAGGAGCAGGTCACATCATCCCTAAGACAGCTCCATTATCAATATCATCATCAATGGCTGAACGGCTAGCTCCACTCAGCTACTGTTGTAACACAGTAATCACAACAACCAATTTGCAGACAGCAAGCTCCCAGAAACACCAGGGCATAGCAGCAGGGCAATAATATTAGTATGGGATTGATACAGGTCAAGGGGAGGGCAGGTGCCATGGCATTAGTTTTGCAATTGATTGAGGGTTTAGACGGTGACTGTGGGATTAATTTGAGATTGATTCAGTCTGCTCTGTATCAATCCCCAAAATAAACCCACTGACCTACTCTGTCCCTATACCCTGTATCAATCCCCAAACTAATCCCACTGCCCCGCTCTCTCCCCATAGCCCTGTATCAATTCCCAAACTAATCCCACTGCCCCGCTCTCTCCCCATAGCCCAGTATCAATCCCCAAACTAATCCCACTGCCCCGCTTTCTCCCCATAGCCCTGTATCAATCCCAAACAAATTCCACTACCCCGCTCTCTCCCCATAGCCCTGTATCAATCCCAAACTAATCCCACTGCCCCACTCTCTCCCCATAGCCCTGACTATGGATTAGGGATTAGTTTGGGTTTGATACAGGGAGAGAGTGGGCAGTGGGATTAGATTGGGGATTGATACAGGGCTATGGGGAGAGAGCGGGGCAGTGGGATTAGTTTGGGGATTGATACAGGGCTTTCGGGAGAGAGTGGCGCAGTGGGATTAGTTTGGGGATTGATACTGGGCTATGGGGAGAGAGAGGGGCAAAGGGATTAGTTTGGGATTGATACAGGGATATGGGGAGAGAGCGGGGCAGTGGAATTAGTTTGGGTTTGATACAGGGCGAGCGGGGCAGTGGAATTAGTTTGGGTTTGATACAGGGCTATGGGGAGAGAGCAGGGCAGTGAGATTAGTTTGGGATTGATACAGGGCTATGGGGAGAGAGTGGGGCAGTGGGATTAGTTTGGAATTGAAACAGGGCTATGGGGAGAGAGCAGGGCAGTGAGATTAGTTTGGGATTGATACAGGGCTATGGGGAGAGAGCGGGGACAGTGGGATTAGTTTGGGATTGATACAGGGCTATGGGGAGAGAGTGGGGCAGTGGGATTAGATAGGGGATTGATACAGGGCTATGGGGAGAGAGCGGGGCAGTGGGATTAGTTTGGGGATTGATACAGGACTATGGGGAGAGAGTGGGGCAGTGGGATTAGTTTGGGATTGATACAGGGCTATGGGGAGAGAGCGGGGCAGTGAGATTAGTTTGGGATTGATACAGGGCTATGGGGAGAGAGCTGGGACAGTGGGATTAGTTTGGGATTGATACAGGGCTATGGGGAGAGAGCGGGGCAGTGGGATTAGATTGGGGATTGATACAGGGCTATGGGGAGAGAGTGGGGCAGTGGGATTAGATTGGGGATTGATACAGGGGTATGGGGAGAGAGCGGGGCATTGGGATTAGTTTGGGGATTGATACAGCGCTCTGGGGAGAGTGCCGGGTAGTGGAATTAGTTTGGGATTGATACAGGGCTATTGGGAGAGAGTGGGGCAGTGGGATTAGTTTGGGATTGATACAGGGCTATGGGGAGCGAGTGAAGCAGTGGGATTAGTTTGGGATTGATACAGGGCCATGGGGAAACAGCAGGGCAGTGGGGTTAGTTTGGGATTGATACAGGACTATGGGGAGAGAGCGAGACAGTGGGATTAGTTTGGGATTGATACAGGGCTATGGGGAGAGGGTGAGGCAGTGGGGTTAGTTTGGGATTGATTCAGGGGTATGGGGTGAGGGTGGGACAGTGGGATTAGTTTGGGATTGATACAGGGCTATGGGGAGAGAGTGAGGCAGTGGGATTAGTTTGGGATTGATTCAGGGGTATGGGGTGAGAGTGGGACAGTGGGATTAGTTTGGGATTGATACAGGGCTATGGGGAGAGAGTGAGGCAGTGGGATTAGTTTGGGATTGATACAGGGCTATGGGGAGAGAGCGGGACAGTGGGATTAGTTTGGGGATAGATAGAGGGCTATGGGGTGAGAGTGGGGCAGTGGGATTAGTTTGGGATTGATACTGGGCTATGGGGTGAGAGTGGGGCATTGGGATTAATTTGGGATTGATACAGGGCTATGGGGAGAAATTGGGGACAGTGGGATTAGTTTGGGATTGATACAGGGCTATGGGGAGAGATCGGGGCAGTGGGATTAGTTTGGGGTTTGATACAGGGCTATGGGGAGAGAGTGAGGCAGTGGGATTAGTTTGGGATTGATACAGGGCTATGGGGAGAGAGCGGGACAGTGGGATTAGTTTGGGGATTGATACAGGGCTATGGGGAGAGATGGGAAGTGGGATTAGTTTGGGATTGATACAGGGCTATGGGGAGAGAGTAGGGACAGTGGGATTAGTTTGGGACTGGTACAGGGCTATGGGGAGAGTGGGGCAGTGGAATTAGTTTGGGTTTGATACAGGGCTATGGGGAGAGAGCGGGACAGTGGGATTAGTTTGGGGATATATACAGAGCTATGGGGAGAGAGTGGAGCAGTGGAATTAGCTTGGGGATTGATACAGGGCTATGGGGAGAGAGGGGCAGTGGGATTAGTTTGGGGTTTGATACAGGGCTATGGGGAGAGGGTGAGGCAGTGGGATTAGTTTGGGGATTGATACAGGGCTATGGGGAGAGAGTGGGGCAGTGGGATTAGTTTGGGGTTTGATACAGGGCTATGGGGAGAGGGTGAGGCAGTGGGATTAGTTTGGGGATTGATACAGGGCTATAGGGAGAGAGTGGGGCAGTGGGATTAGTTTGGGGTTTGATACAGGGCTATGGGGAGAGAGCGGGGCAGTGGGATTAGTTTGGGAACAAAAACAGAATTACCTGGAAAAACTCAGCAGGTCTGGCAGCATCGGCGGAGAAGAAAAGAGTTGACGTTTCGAGTCCTCATGACCCTTCAACAGAACTTGATTTCGAGTCCAAGAAAGAGTTGAAATATAAGCTGGTTTAAGGTGTGTGTGTGGGGGCGGAGAGATAGAGAGAGAGAGAGGTGCTTGTGTAGACAGACAAGCAGTGATAGAAGCAGATCATCAAAAGATGTCAACGACAATGGTACAATAGAACACATAGGTGTTAAAGTTAAAGTTGGTGATATTATCTAAACGAATGTGCTAATTAAGAATGGATGGTAGGGCACTCAAGGTACAGCTCTAGTGGGGGTGGGGGGAGCATAAAAGATTTTAAAATATTTAAAAATAATGGAAATAGGTGGGAAAAGAAAAATCTACAGGGCTTTCGGGAGAGAGCAGGGCAGTGAGATTAGTTTGGGATTGATACAGGGCTATGGGGAGAGAGCAGGGCAGTGGGATTAGTTTGGGGATTGATACTGGGCTATGGGGTGAGAGTGGGGACAGTGGGATTAGTTTGGGATTGATACAGGGCTATGGGGAGAGAGCGGGGCAGTGGGATTAGTTTGGGGTTTGATACAGGGCTATGGGGAGAGAGTGAGGCAGTGGGATTAGTTTGGGATTGATACAGGGCTATGGGGAGAGAGCGGGACAGTGGGATTAGTTTGGGATTGATACAGGGCTATGGGGAGAGATGGGAAGAGGGATTAGTTTGGGATTGATACAGGGCTATGGGGAGAGAGTAGGGACAGTGGGATTAGTTTGGGACTGATACAGGGCTATGGGGTGAGAGTGGGGCATTGGGATTAGTTTGGGATTGATACAGGGCCACGGGGAGAGATTGGGGACAGTGGGATTAGTTTGGGATTGATACAGGGCTATGGGGAGAGAGCGGGGCAGTGGGATTAGTTTGTGGTTTGATACTTGGCTATGGGGAGAGAGCGGGGCAGTGGGATTAGTTTAGGGATTGATACAGGGCTATCGGGAGAGAGCGGGGCAGTGGGATTAGTTTGGGGATTGATACAGGGCTATCGGGAGAGAGTGGCGCATTGGGATTAGTTTGGGGATTGATACTGGGCTATGGGGAGAGAGAGGGGCAGTGGGATTAGTTTGGGATTGATACAGGGATATGGGGAGAGTGGGGCAGTGGAATTAGTTTGGGTTTGATACAGGGCTATGGGGAGAGAGCGGGACAGTGGGATTAGTTTGGGGATATATACAGTGCTATGGGGAGAGAGTGGAGCAGTGGGATTAGCTTGGGGATTGATACAGGGCTATGGGGAGAGAGTGGGGCAGTGGGATTAGTTTGGGGATTGATACAGGGCTATGGGGAGAGAGTGGGGCAGTGGGATTAGTTTGGGGATATATACATGGCTATGGGGATTGATACAGGACTATGGGGAGAGTGGGGCAGTGGGATTAGTTTGGGGTTTGATACAGGGCTATGGGGAGAGAGTGAGGCAGTGGGATTAGTTTGGGATTGATACAGGGCTATGGGGATTGATAAAGGGCTATGGGGAGAGAGCGGGACAGTGGGATTAGTTTTGTATTGATACAGGGCTATGGGGAGAGAGCGGAGCAGTGGTATTAGTTTGGGATTGATACAGGGCTATGGGGAGAGAGTGGGACAGTGGGATTAGTTTGGGATTGATACAGGGCTATGGGGAGAGAGTAGGATAGTGGGATTAGTTTGGGATTGATACAGGGCTATAGGGAGAGAGTGGGGCAGTGGGATTAGTTTGGGGATAGATACAGGGCTATGGGGAGAGAGTGGGGCAGTGGGATTAGTTTGGGGATTGATACAGGGCTAAGGGGAGAGAGCGGGACAGTGGGATTAGTTTGGGGATTGATACAGGGCTATGGGGAGATAGCGGGACAGTGAGATTAGTTTGGGATTGATACAGGGCTATGGGGAGAGAGTGGGGCAGTGGGTTTAGTTTGGGATTGATACAGGGCTATGGGGTGAGAGTGGGGCAGTGGGATTAGTTTGGGGATTGATACAGGGCTATGGGGAGAGAGGGGCAGTGGGGTTGGTTGGGTTTTATACAGTGCTATGGGGAGAGAGTGGGACAGTGGGATTAGTTTGGGATTGATACAGGGCTATGGGGAGAGAGGGGCAGTGGGGTTGGTTGGGTTTTATACAGGGCTATGGGGAGAGAGGGGCAGTGGGGTTGGTTGGGTTTTATACAGGGCTATGGGGAGAGAGTGGGACAGTGGGATTAGTTTGGGATTGATACAGGGCTATGGGGAGCGCGGGGACAGTGGGGTTGGTTGGGTTTTATACAGGGCTATGGGGAGAGAGTGGGACAGTGGGATTAGTTTGGGATTGATACAGGGATATGGGGGAGCGCGGGGACAGTGGGGTTGGTTGGGTTTTATACAGGGCTATGGGGAGTGACCGAAGCAGTGTCAAGTACACATCGACAGTCCTGCAAACCTTGATGTTCCTTTCACACTGTGCACCCACATGGTGAAACGATCCCCTTGTGCAATGCTCCTCTCCCAGTCCCGCCATTTCCTGCCACCTATTCCCAGGCAGACCTTCACCCTACACCTACTGAACACCCTCGAATCATCGCTCACCGCTTCTCCAGCCCATCAGCCCGGGCGTCTGCAGTCGACAGCCTGTCAGACTCGGGGCTGTTTACACGCCGATATCTCAGTGAGGGTTGCCGTTCAGGTACAGGGGAGCCGGGACATGGACCTCGACTCAGCTCCTCATCCAACACACACTGAGTCTGTATCAACACAGAGAGAGAGAATCATTACAATGTATCTTGAATGATGATCCAGCACCCTAACACAGTAACCTGGTTACTGACTGTATCTCTACTGATGTTAATCCAGCTCCATCACACTGTCACTCAGTAATCCCTCTCCCCCCAGTGCCCTGTGTTACTGACTGTATCTCTACTGATGTTAATCCAGCTCCCTCACACTGTCACTCAGTAACCCCCCTCCCCCCGCCCAGCGCCCTGTGTTACTGACTGTATGTCTACTGATGTTAATCCAGCTCCCTCACACTGTCACTCAGTAACCCCTCTCCCCCAGCACCCTGTGTTACTGACTGTATCTCTTCTGATGTTAATCCAGCTCCCTCACACTGTCACTCAGTAACCCCTCTCCCCCAGCGCCCTGTGTTACTGACTGTATCTCTACTGATGTTAATCCAGCTCCCTCACACTGTCACTCAGTAACACCTCTCCCCCCAGCGCCCTGTGTTACTGACTGTATCTCTACTGATGTTAATCCAGCTCCCTCACACTGTCACTCAGTAACCCCTCTCCCCCCAGCGCCCTGTGTTACTGACTGTATCTCTACTGATGTTAATCCAGCTCCCTCACACTGTCACACAGTAACACCTCTCCCCCCAGTGCCGTGTTACTGACTGTATCTCTACTGATGTTAATCCAGCTCCCTCACACTGTCACACAGTAACACCTCTCCCCCAGCGCCCTGTGTTACTGACTGTATCTCTACTGATGTTAATCCAGCTCCCTCACACTGACACTCAGTAACCCCTCTCCCCCCCCAGCACCCTGTCTTACTGACTGTATCTCTACTGATGTTAATCCAGCTCCCTCACACTGTCACACAGTAACACCTCTCCCCCAGCGCCCTGTGTTACTGACTGTATCTCTACTGATGTTAATCCAGCTCCCTCACACTGTCACACAGTAACCCCTCTCCCCCCAGCGCCCTGTGTTACTGACTGTATCACTACTGATGTTAATCCAGCTCCCTCACACTGTCACTCAGTAACCCCTCACCCCCCAGCACCCTGTGTTACTGACTGTATCTCTACTGATGTTAATCCAGCTCCCTCACACTGTCACACAGTAACCCCTCTCCCCCCTTCCCCCACCCCCTATTCCCCCTGCCCTCTTCCCCTTTCCCCCTGTCCCTCTCCCTACTTCCCCTACCCTCTATTCCCCCTCAACCCTCTCCCCCTCCCTCACTCCCAATTCCCCTCAGCCCTCTCCCCCCTCCCCCACCCCCAATTCGCCCGCCCCCTTCCTCTTTCTCCCTGGCCCTCTCCCCCCCTCACCTACCCCCTATACCCCCGCCCCCGCTCCCTGACCTTGCTGATGCTAATCCTGAGTTTGTTCCTGTTGATGTCAGTCTCGTCCCAGGCCTCAGTTTCGAACACCAGGTTTGGGGGAGCTGCGGAGTGCTCAGCCGGTCTCCCTGGTAAAATTGGAGGAGCATTCTCCTGGTCACTCAGATGTTCATCCTGTAAGACATCATCCGTATTCTCCCGAAGGACATCACCTGGGACTGGCGTAACGTTAATCACCCTGGAACAGGAGAACATACCTACTGTTTGGCAATGAGTCCTGACCCAGCTGACCCGAGACCCCGGCCCCCTTCCCCGAGACCCCATCCCCGAGACCCGGACCCCTTCCCCGAGACCCCGGCCCCCTTCCCCGAGACCCCTGCCCCGAGACCCCTTCCCCGAGACCCCTTCCCCAAGACCCCTTCCCCGAGACCCCTGCCCCGAGAACCCTTCCCCGAGACCCCTGCCCCGAGACCCCTTCCCCAAGAACCCTTCCCCGAGACCCCTGCCCCGAGACACCGGCCCCCTTCCCCAAGACCCCTTCCCCGAGACCCCTTCCCCGAGACCCGGCCCCCTTCCCGGAGACCTGGCCCCGAGACCCGGCCCCCTTCCCCGAGACCCCGGCCCCGAGACCCTGGCCCCCTTCCCCGAGACCCCTTCCCCGAGAGCCCTTCCCCGAGACCCCGGCCCCCTTCCCCGAGACCTGGCCCCGAGACCCTGGCCCCCTTCCCCGAGACCCGGCCCCGAGACACCGGCCCCCTTCCCCGAGACACTGACCCCAAGACCCCGGACCCGAGACCCCGGCCCCCTTCCCCGAGACCCGGCCCCGAGACACCGGCCCCCTTCCCCGAGACCCTGACCCCAAGACCCCGGACCCGAGACCCCGGACCCGAGACCCTGGACCCAGGCCCAAGACGCCGGACCCAGGACCCCAACACCGAGACCCCGGACCCCGGCCCAAGATGCCGGACCCGAGACCCCGGACCCGAGACCCGGCCCCGAGACCCCGGACCCGAGACCCCGGACCCAAGCCCAAGACGCCGGACCCAAGACCCCCAACTCCGAGACCCTGGACCCAGGCCCGAGACACCGGCCCCCTTCCCCGAGACCCTGACCCCAAGACCCCGGACCCGAGACCCTGGACCCAGGCCCAAGACGCCGGACCCGAGACCCGGCCCCGAGACCCCAACTCCGAGACCCCGGACCCAGGCCCAAGACGCCGGACCCGAGACCCCGGACCCGAGACCCGGGACCCAAGACCCCTTCCCCGAGACCCCTGCCCCGAGAACCCTTCCCCGAGACCCCTGCCCCGAGAACCCTTCCCCGAGACCCCTGCCCCGAGACCCCTTCCCCGAGACCCGGCCCCCTTCCCCAAGACCCCTTCCCCGAGACCCCTTCCCCGAGACCCGGCCCCCTTCCCGGAGACCCGGCCCCGAGACCCGGCCCCCTTCCCCGAGACCCCGGCCCCGAGACCCTGGCCCCCTTCCCCGAGACCCCTTCCCCGAGACCTGGCCCCGAGACCCCGGCCCCCTTCCCCGAGACCCGGCCCCGAGACACCGGCCCCCTTCCCCGAGACCCTGACCCCCTTCCCCGAGACCCCTTCCCCGAGACCCCTTCCCCGAGACCCCAGCCCCCTTCCCCGAGACCCGGCCCCGAGACACCGGCCCCCTTCCCCGAGACCCTGACCCCAAGACCCCGGACCCGAGACCCGGCCCCCTTCCCCGAGACCCCGGCCCCGAGACCCTGGCCCCCTTCCCCGAGACCCCTTCCCCGAGACCCCTTCCCCGAGACCCCGGCCCCCTTCCCCGAGACCTGGCCCCGAGACCCTGGCCCCCTTCCCCGAGACCCGGCCCCGAGACACCGGCCCCCTTCCCCGAGACCCTGACACCAAGACCCCGGACCCGAGACCCTGGACCCAGGCCCAAGACGCCGGACCCAGGACCCCAACACCGAGACCCCGGACCCAGGCCCAAGATGCCGGACCCGAGACCCCGGACCCGAGACCCGGCCCCGAGACCCCGGACCCAGGCCCAAGACGCCGGACCCGAGACCCCGGACCCAGGCCCAAGATGCCGGACCCGAGACCCCGGACCCGAGACCCGGCCCCGAGACCCCGGACCCGAGACCCCGGACCCGAGACCCGGCCCCGAGACCCCGGACCCAAGCCCAAGACGCCGGACCCAAGACCCCAACTCCGAGACCCTGGACCCAGGCCCGAGACACCGGCCCCCTTCCCCGAGACCCTGACCCCAAGACCCCGGACCCGAGACCCTGGACCCAGGCCCAAGACGCCGGACCCGAGACCCGGCCCCGAGACCCCAACTCCGAGACCCCGGACCCAGGCCCAAGACGCCGGACCCGAGACCCCGGACCCGAGACCCGGGACCCGAGACCCCGGACCCAGGCCCAAGACGCCGGACCCGAGACCCTGGCCCTGAGACCCCGGCCCCCTTCCCCGAGACCCTGACCCCGAGACCCCGACACCAAGATCCCGGACCCGAGACCCGGCCCCAAGACCCCGGCCCCCTTCCCCGAGACCCCGGCCTCGAGACCCCTGCCCCGAGACTCCGGCCCCCTTCCCCGAGACCCCGACACCGAGATCCCTGCCCCGAGACCCCAGCCCCCTTCCCCGAGACCCCGACCCCGAGACCCCGGAACCCTTCCCCGAGACCCGGCCCCGAGACCCCGGCCCCCTTCCCCGAGACCCTGACCCCAAGACCCCGGACCCGAGACCCCGGCCCCCTTCCCCGAGACCTCGGCCCCGAGACCCCTGTCCCGAGACCCCGGACCCGAGACCCTGGCCTCAAGACCCCGGACCCGGCCCCCTTCCCCGAGACCTCGGCCCCGAGACCCCTGTCCCGAGACCCCGGACCCGAGACCCTGGCCTCAAGACCCCGGACCCGGCCCCCTTCCCCGAGACCCCGACCCCGAGACCCCTTCCCCGAGACCCCTTCCCCGAGACCCCGGACCCGAGACCCCTGCCCCGAGACCCCAGCCCCCTTCCCCGAGACCCCAACCCCGAGACACTGGCCCCCTTCCCTGAGACCCGGCCCCATACCCCGGCCCCCTTTCCTGAGACCCCGACCCTGAGACCCCTGCCCTGAGACCCCGGACCCGAGACCCGGCCCCGAGACCCCTTCCCCGAGACCCCGGACCCGAGACCCCTTCCTCGAGACCCCTTCCTCGAGACCCCTTCCTCGAGACCCCTTCCTCGAGACCCTGGCCCCGAGACCCCGTCCCCGAGACCCCGGCCCCCATCCCGAGACCCCGGCCCCCTTTCCCAAGACCCCGACCCCGAGACCCCGTCCCCGAGACCCCGGCCCCCTTCCCCAAGACCCCGACCCCGAGACCCCGACCCCGAGACACTGGCCCCCTTCCCTGAGACCCGGCCCCATACCCCGGCCCCCTTTCCTGAGACCCCGACCCTGAGACCCCTTCCCCGAGACCCCGGACCCAAGACCCCTTCCTCGAGACCCTTTCCTCGAGACCCTGGCCCCGAGACCCCGGACCCGAGACCCCGGCCCCCTTCCCCGAGACCCCGGCCCCCTTTCCCAAGACCCCGACCCCGAGACCCCGTCCCCGAGACCCCGGCCCCCTTCCCCAAGACCCCGACCCCGAGACCCCTTCCCCGAGACCCCGACCCCGAGACCCCTGCCCCGAGACCCCTTCACCGAGACTCAGCCCCGAAACCCCAGCCCCCTTCCCCGAGACCCCGGCCCAAAGACCCCTTCCCCGAGACCCTGGCCCCCTTCCCCGAGACCCCAACCCCGAGACCTCTGCCCCGAGAACCCGGACCCAAGACCCTGGCCCTGAGACCCCGGCCCCCTTCCCCGAGACCCCTGCCCCGAGACCCCCGCCCCGAGACCCCTGCCCCGAGACCCCGACCCCGAGATCCCTGCCCCGAGACCCCAGCCCCCGTCCCCGAGACCCCGACCCCGAGACCCCGGAACCCTTCCCCGAGACCCGGACCCGAGACCCCGGATCCAGGCCCAAGACGCCGGTCCCCTGCCCTGAGACCCCGGACCCGAGACCCTGGCCCCGAGACCCCGGACCCGAGACCCGGCCCCGAGACCCCAGACCCGAGACCCCGGACCCAGGCCCAAGACGCCGGACCCGAGACACTGGCCCCGAGACCCGGCCCCGAGACCCCGGACCCGAGACCCCGGACCCGAGACCCGGCCCCGAGACCCCGGACCCGAGACCCGGCCCCGAGACCCCGGACCCAGGCCCAAGACGCCGGACCCGAGACCCCGGACCCGAGACCCCGGACCCAGGCCCAAGACGCTGGACCCAAGACCCCAACTCCGAGACCCCGGACCCAGGCCCAAGACGCCGGACCCGAGACCCCGGACCCGAGACCCCGGACCCAGGCCCAAGACGCTGGACCCAAGACCCCAACTCCGAGACCCCGGACCCAGGCCCAAGACGCCGGACCCGAGACCCTGGACCCAAGACCCGGCCCCGAGACCCTGGACCCGAGACCCTGGCCCTGAGACCCCGGCCCCCTTCCCCGAGACCCTGACCCCGAGACCCCGACACCGAGATCCCGGACCCGAGACCCGGCCCCAAGACCCCGGCCCCCTTCCCCGAGACCCCGGCCTCGAGACCCCTGCCCCGAGACCCCGGCCACCTTCCCCGAGACCCCGACCCCGAGATCCCTGCCCCGAGACCCCAGCCCCCTTCCCCGAGACCCCGACACCCTTCCCCGAGACCCGGCCCCAAGACCCCGGAACCCTTCCCCGAGACCCGGCCCCAAGACCCCGGACCCGAGACCCCGGACCCAGGCCCAAGACGCCGGACCCGAGACCCCGGACCCGAGACCCCGGACCCAGGCCCAAGACGCTGGACCCAAGACCCCAACTCCGAGACCCCGGACCCAGGCCCAAGACGCCGGACCCGAGACCCTGGACCCAAGACCCGGCCCCGAGACCCTGGACCCGAGACCCTGGCCCTGAGACCCCGGCCCCCTTCCCCGAGACCCTGACCCCGAGACCCCGACACCGAGATCCCGGACCCGAGACCCGGCCCCAAGACCCCGGCCCCCTTCCCCGAGACCCCGGCCTCGAGACCCCTGCCCCGAGACCCCGGCCACCTTCCCCGAGACCCCGACCCCGAGATCCCTGCCCCGAGACCCCAGCCCCCTTCCCCGAGACCCCGACACCCTTCCCCGAGACCCGGCCCCAAGACCCCGGAACCCTTCCCCGAGACCCGGCCCCAAGACCCCGGACCCGAGACCCCGGATCCAGGCCCAAGACGCCGGTCCCCTGCCCTGAGACCCCTGCCCCGAGACCCCGGCCACCTTCCCCGAGACCCCGACCCCGAGATCCCTGCCCCGAGACCCCAGCCCCCTTCCCCGAGACCCCGACCCCGAGACCCCGGTACCCTTCCCCGAGACCCGGCCCCAAGACCCCGGACCCGAGACCCCGGATCCAGGCCCAAGACGCCGGTCCCCTGCCCTGAGACCCCAGAACCGAGACCCCGGCCCAGAGACCCCGGACCCGAGACCCGGCCCCGAGACTCCAGACCCGAGACCCTGGACCCAGGCCCAAGACGCCGGTCCCCTGCCCTGAGACCCCGGACCCGAGACACTGGCCCCGAGACCCGGCCCCGAGACCCGGCCCCGAGACCCCGGACCCAGGCCCAAGACGCCGGACCCGAGACACTGGCCCCGAGACCCGGCCCCGAGACCCCGGACCCAGGCCCAAGACGCCGGACCCGAGACACTGGCCCCGAGACCCGGCCCCGAGACCCCGGACCCAGGCCCAAGACGCTGGACCCAAGACCCCAGACCCGAGACCCCGGACCCAGGCCCAAGACGCCGGACTCGAGACCCTGGACCCGAGACCCGGCCCCGAGACCCCGGACCCAGGCCCAAGACAGCGGACCCAAGACCCCAGACCCGAGACCCTGGACCCGAGACCCGGCCCCGAGACCCCGGACCCAGGCCCAAGACAGCGGACCCAAGACCCCAACTCCGAGACCCCGGACCCAGGCCCAAGACGCCGGACCACTGCCCTGAGACCCCGGACCCGGGCCCAAGACGCTGGACCCAAGACACCGACACCCCGGACCCCAGACCCCAGACCCAGGCTGAAGACGCCAGACCCAAGACCCCGGACCCGAGACCCCGGAACCAGGCCCAAGACGCCGGACCCAAGACCCCGACCCCGAGACCCCGGACCCGAGACCCCGGACCCAGGCCCAAGACGCCAGACCCAAGACACTGGACCCGAGACCCCGGACCCAGGCCCAAGACGCCGGACCCCTGCCCCGAGACCCCTGCCCTGAGACCCCAGACCCGAGACCCCTGCACCGAGACCCCTGCCCTGAGACCCCGGACCCGAGACCCCGGACCCGAGACCCCTGCCCTGAGACCCCGGAGCCAGGCCCAAGACGCCGGACCCCTGCCCCAAGACCCCTGCCCTGAGACCCCAGACCCGAGACCCCTGCACCGAGACCCCTGCCCTGAGACCCCGGACCCAAGACCCCGGACCCGAGACCCCGGACCCGAGACCCCTGCCCTGAGACCCCGGAGCCAGGCCCAAGACGCCGGACCCCTGCCCCGAGACCCCTGCCCTGAGACCCCAGACCCGAGACCCCTGCACCGAGACCCCTGCCCTGAGACCCCGGACCCGAGACCCCGGACCCGAGACCCCTGCCCTGAGACCCCGGAGCCAGGCCCAAGACGCCGGACCCCTGCCCCGAGACCCCTGCCCTGAGACCCCGGACCCAAGACCCCTGCCCCGAGACCCCTGCCCTGAGACCCCGGACCCGAGATCCCTGCCCCGAGATCCCTGCCCCGAGACCCCTGCCCGAGACCCCTGCCCGAGACCCCTGCCCCGAGACCCCGGACCCAGGCCCAAGACGCCGGACCCGAGACACCGGACCTGAGACCCAGCCCCGAGACCCCGGACCCGAGACCCCTGCCCCGAGACACCTGCCCTGAGACCCCGGACCCGAGACCCCGAGACCCCAGACCCGAGACCCCGGACCCAAGACCCTGGACCCAGGCCCAAGACGCTGGACCCCTGCCCCGGGACCCCTGCCCCGGGACCCCTGCCCCGAGACCCCGGACCCGAGACCCCTGGCCCGGGACCCCGGACCCGAGACCCCGAGACCCCAGACCCGAGACCCCGGACCCAAGACCCTGGACCCAGGCCCAAGACGCTGGACCCCTGCCCCGGGACGCCTGCCCCGGGACGCCTGCCCCGGGACCCCTGCCCCGAGACCCCGGACCCGAGACCCCTGCCCCGAGACCCCGGACCCGAGACCCCTGCCCCGAGACCCCTGCCCTGAGACCCCGGACCTGAGACCCCTGCCCCGCGACCCCGGACCCGAGACCCCTGCCCCGAGACCCCTGCCCTGAGACCCCGGACCCGAGACCCCTGCCCCGCGACCCCGGACCCGAGACCCCTGCCCCGAGACCCCGGACCCAGGCCCAAGACGCCGGACCCGAGACACCGGACCCGAGACCCAGCCCCAAGACCCCGGACCCGAGACCCCTGCCCCGAGACCCCTGCCCTGAGACCCCGGACCCGAGACCCCTGCCCCGAGACACCGGACCCGAGACCCCGAGACCCCAGACCCGAGACCCCGGACCCAGGCCCAAGACGCTGGACCCCTGCCCTGAGACCCCTGCCCCGAGACCCCTGCCCCGAGACCCCTGCCCCGAGACCCCGGACCCAAGACCCCTGCCCCGAGACCCCTGCCCCGAGACCCCTGCCCGAGACCCCTGCCCTGAGACCCCGGACCCGAGACCCCTGCCCCGAGACCCCGGACCCGAGACCCCTGCCCCGCGACCCCGGACCCGAGACCCCTGCCCCGAGACCCCGAGACCCCGGACCCAAGACCCCTGCCCCGAGACCCCGGACCCAAGACCCCGGATCCCTGCCCTGAGACCCCGGCCCCAAGACCCCTCCCCCGAGAACCCGGAACCGAGATCCCGGCCCCCTGCCCCGAGACCCCTGCCCTGAGAGACCGGACCCGAGACCCCAGCCCCGAGACCCAGGCCACTGCCCCGAGACTCCAGTCCCTGCCCCACTCCCTTTCTACACCCAAGATATCCCCCACCCTCCCCCCGCAGCCGGCCCACCCTCCCCCCGCAGCCGGCCCACCCTCCCCCACCCTCCCCCCGCAGCCGGCCCACCCTCCCCCACCCTCCCCCCGCAGCCGGCCCACCCTCCCCCACTCCCCCCATGGACTCACCCGAACATGGCTGCAGTCTGTTTGGTGTGCAGTTGGGCCTGGGTGGGAGTGCTGGTAGACAATAAAATATCAGTGCCACCTTTCTCCCAATCGAAGGCCTCGTTCTCAGTGATGTTCCGCTCCTTGCTGCTATTCTCTAACACTGACATTATCAACTGCAGGAGAGAGAGACAGAAAGAGAAAAGGCGATGTCAGCACAAGGCCACAGGGACAACCGTTTACAAACATCCCCCCAACAGCCCTCCTCCCTCAACACCCCTCCTCCATCCCCCCACAGCCCTCCTCCCTCAACACCCCTCCTCCATCCCCCCAACAGCCCTCCTCCCTCAACACCCCTCCTCCATCCCCCCACAGCCCTCCTCCCTCAACACCCCTCCTCCATCCCCCCAACAGCCCTCTTCCCTCAACACCCCTCCTCCATCCCCCCACAGCCCCATCCAAGCCAATCCTCTCATTCCCTCTCGCCACACACAATCTCCTCCTACACATGTACCCTGTTCTTCTGAGCCAAAAAGAGATGTTATGGGGGCAGGTGGGAGGCCCTGGTGAAATGAGGCAAGGAGACTTGAGAGCGATAAACAGTGTGAGACGGGGAGAGAGCACGCGTTGAGGCTTCAGAGGGTTAAACAGTGTGAGAGGGGGAGAGAGAGCGCGGTGAGAGTTCAGAAGGGTAAACAGTGTAAGATGGGGGAGAGAGAGCGCGGTGAGACTTCAGAGGGTTAAACAGTGAGACATGGGGAGATAGAGCCCGGGCAGAGTTCAGAGGGTTAAACAGTGTGAGATGGGGGAGAGAGAGCGCGGTGAGAGTTCAGGGGGTTAAACAGTGTGAGATGGGGGAGAGAGAGCGCGGTGAGAGTTCAGGGGGTTAAACAGTGTGAGATGGGGAGAGAGAACGCGGTGAGATTCATAGGGTTAAACAGGGTGAGATGGGGAGAGAGAGCGCAGTGAGAGTTCAGAGTGTTAAACAATGTGAGATGGGGAGAGGGAGCCCGGTGAGAGTTCAGAGGGTTGGTCAGTGTGAGATGGGATGAGAGAGCGCAGTGAGAGTTCAGGGGGTTAAACAGTGTGAGAAGGGGAGAGAGCGCGGTGAGAGTTCAGAGGGTTAAACAGTGTGACATGGGGAGACAGAGCGCGGTGAGAGTTCAGGCGGTTAAACAGTGTGAGATGGGGAGAGAGAGTGCGGTGAGGCTTCAGAGGGTTAAACAATGTGAGAAGCGGAGAGAGTGCAGTGAGACTTCAGGGGGTTAAACAGTGTGAGATGAGGAGAGAGAATGCGGTGAGTGTTCAGGGAGTTAAACAGTGTGAGATGGGGAGAGAGCGCGGTGAGAGTTCAGGGGGTTAAACAGTGTGAGATGGGGAGAGAGAGCACGGTGAGATTCATAGGGTTAAACAGTGTGAGATGGGGAGAGAGAGCGCGGTGAGAGTTCAGATTCTTAAACAATGTGAGATGGGGAGCGAAAGCGCGGTGAGAGTTCAGAGTGTTAAACAGTGTGAGATGGGGAGACAGAGTGCAGTGACACTTCAGGGGGTTAAACAGTGTGAGAAGGGGAGAGAGAGTGCGGTGAGTGTTCAAAGGGTTAAACAGTGTGAGATGGGGAGACAGAGCGCGGTGAGAGTTCAGAGGGTTAAACAGGGTGAGATGGGGAGAGAACGCAGTGAGACTTCAGGGGGTTGAACAGTGTGAGAAGGAGAGAGAGCGTGCGGTGAAAGTTCAGTGGTTTAAACAGTGTGAGATGGGGAGAGAGAGCGCAGTGAGAGTTCAGAGGGTTAAACAGTGAGACATGGGGAGAGAGAACGCGGTGAGAGTTCAGGTAGTTAAACAGTGTGAGATGGGTAGAGAGAGTGTGGTGAGAGTTCAGAGGTTTAAACAGCATGAGATGGGGAGAGAGAGTGTGATTGAAGTTCAGAGGGTTAAACAATGTGAGAACGCGACAGAGCGCAGTGAGACTTCAGGGGTTAAACAGTGCGAGAAGGGGAGAGAGAGTGCGGTGAGAGCTCAGAGGGTTGATCAGTGTGAGATGGGATGAGAGAGCGCAGTGAGAGTTCAGGGGGTTAAACAGTGTGAGAAGGGGAGAGAGCGCGGTGAAAGTTCAGAGGGTTAAACAGTGTGAGATGGGGAGAGAGCGCAGTGAGACTTCAGGGGGTTAAACAGTGTGAGATGGGGGAGAGAGAGCGCGGTGAGAGTTCAGGGGGTTAAACAGTGTGAGATGGGGAGAGAGAACGTGGTGAGATTCATAGGGTTAAACAGGGTGAGATGGGGAGAGAGAGCGCAGTGAGACTTCAGAGTGTTAAACAATGTGAGATGGGGAGAGAGAGCGCAGTGAGACTTCAGGGGGTTAAACAGCGTGAGATGGGATGAGAGAGCACAGTGAGACTTCAGAGTGTTAAACAATGTGAGATGGGGAGAGAGAGCGCAGTGAGACTTCAGGGGGTTAAACAGTGTGAGATGGGGAGAGAGAGCGCGGTGAGATTCATAGGGTTAAACAGTGTGAGATGGGATGAGAGAATGCGGTGAGTGTTCAGGGAGTTAAACAGTGTGAGAAGGAGAGAGAGCACGGTGAAAGTTCAGAGGGTTAAACAGTGAGACATGGGGAGAGAGAGCGCGGGCAGAGTTCAGAGGGTTAAACAGTGTGAGATGGGGAGAGAGAGCGCGGTGAGAGTTCAGAGTGTGAAACAATGTGAGATGGGGAGCGAGAGCGCAGTGAGAGTTCAGAGGGTTAAACAGTGTGAGATGGGGAGAGAGAGTGCAGTGAGATTTCAGGGGGTTAAAGAGTGTGAGAAGGGGAGAGAGAGTGCGGTGAGAGTTCAAAGGGTTAAACAGTGTGCGATGGGGAGAGAGAGCGCGGTGAGACATCAGGGGGTTAAACAGTGTGAGAAGGGGAGAGAGCGTGCGGTGAAAGTTCAGTGGTTTAAACAGTGTGAGATGGGGAGAGAGAACACGGTGAGAGTTCTGATGGTTAAACAGTGAGCCATGGGGAGAGAGAACGCGGTGAGAGTTCAGATGGTTAAACAGTGAGCCATGGGGAGAGAGAACGTGGTGAGAGTTCAGATGGTTAAACAGTGAGACATGGGGAGAGAGAGCACGGTGAGAGTTCAGGCAGTTAAACAGTGTGAGATGGCTGGAGAGACTGTGGGGATAGTTCAGAGTTTAAACAGCATGAGATGGGGAGAGAGAGTGTGATTGAAGTTCAGAGGGTTAAACAATGTGAGAACGCGACAGAGCGCAGTGAGACTTCAGGGGTTAAACAGTGCGAGAAGAGGAGAGTGCAGTGAGAGCTCAGAGGGTTGATCAGTGTGAGATGGGATGAGAGAGCGCAGTGAGAGTTCAGGGGGTTAAACAGTGTGAGATGGGGAGAGAGAGTGCGGTGAGGCTTCAGAGGGTTAAACAGTGTGAGAAGCGGAGAGAGCGCAGTGAGACTTCAGGGGGTTAAACAGTGAGAAGGGGAGAGAGAGTGCAGTGAGACTTCAGGGGGTTAAACAGTGTGAGATGGGGAGAGAGAGTGCGGTGAGAGTTCAGGGAGTTAAACAGTGTGAGAAGGAGAGAGAGCACGGTGAAAGTTCAGAGGGTTAAACAGTGAGACATGGGCAGAGAGAGCGCGGGCAGAGTTCAGAGGGTTAAACAGTGAGAGATGGGGGAGAGAGAGTGCGGTGAGAGTTCAGAGGGTTGAACAGTGTGAGATGGGGAGACAGAGCGTGGTGAGACTTCAGAGGGTTAAACAGTGTGAGATGGGGAGAGAGAGCACAGTGAGTGTTCAGAGGGTTAACAGTGTGAGATGGGGAGAGAGAGCGCAGTCAGAGTTCAGAGGTTTAAACAGTGTGAGATGGGGAGAGAGAGCGTGGTGAGAGTTCAGTGGGTTAAAGAATGTGAGAAGGGGAGAGAGAGTGCACTGAGAGTTCAGAGGGTTAAACAGTGTGAGATGGGGAGAGAGCGCAGTGAGAGTTCAGAGAGATAAACAGTGTGTGAAAGGGAGAGAGCGCAGAGAGAGTTTAGGGTTAAACAGTATGAGATGGAGAGAGGGAGCACGGTGAGAGTTCAGAGGGTTGAGAAGGGGGAGAGCGCACTGAGAGTTCATGGGGTTAAATAGGGTGAGAAGGGGAGAGAGAGCGCGGTGAGAGTTCAGAGGGTTAAACAGTGTGAGAAGGGGGAGAGGGAGCACGATGAGAGTTCAGTGGTTTAAACAGTGAGACATGGGGAGAGAGAGCGTGGTGAAAGTTCAGAGGGTTAAACAGTGAGACATGCGGAGAGAGAGCACGGTGAGAGTTCAGATGGTTAAACAGTGAGACATGGGGAGAGAGAGCACGGTGAGAGTTCAGGTGGTTAAACAGTGTGAGATGAGGAGAGAGTGCGGTGAGAGTTCAGAGGTTTAAACAGCATGAGATGGGGAGAGAGAGCGTGACTGAGGTCAGAGGGTTAAACAGTGTGAGAAGGGGAGAATGCAGTGAGACTTCAGGGGGTTAAGCAGTGTGAGATGGGGAGAGCGCGTGCGGTGAGAGTTCAGAGGGTGAAACAGTGGGAGAAGGCGAGAGAGTGCAGTGAGACTTCAGGGGTTAAACAGTGTGAGATGGGGAGAGAGAGTGCGGTGAGGCTTCAGAGGGTTAAACAGTGTGAGAAGTGGAGAGAGCGCAGTGAGACTTCAGGGGGTTAAACAGTGTGAGAATGGGAGAGAGAGTGCGGTGAGAGTTCAGAGGGTTAAACAGTGTGAGATGGGGAGAGAGAATGCGGTGAGTGTTAAGGGAGTTAAACAGTGTGAGAAGGAGAGAGAGCACGGTGAAAGTTCAGAGGGTTAAACAGTGAGACATGGGGAGAGAGAGCGCGGGCACAGTTCAGAGAGTTAAACAGTGTGAGATGGGGGAGAGAGAGCGCGGTGAGAGTTCAGGGGGTTAAACAGTGTGAGATGGGGAGAGACAGCGCGGTGAGACATCAGGGGGTTAAACAGTGTGAGAAGGGGAGAGAGCGTGTGGTGAAAGTTCAGTGGTTTAAACAGTGTGAGATGGGGAGAGAGAGCGCGGTGAGAGTTCAGAGGGTTAAACAGTGAGACATGGGGAGAGAGAACGCGGTGAGAGTTCAGATGGTTAAACAGTGAGACATGGGGAGAGAGAACGCGGTGAGAGTTCAGATGGTTAAACAGTGAGACATGGGGAGAGAGAGCATGGTGAGAGTTCAGGAGTTAAACAGTGTGAGATAGGTAGAGAGACTGTGGTGATAGTTTAGAGGTTTAAACAGCATGAGATGGGGAGACAGAGTGTGATTGAAGTTCAGAGGGTTAAACAATGTGAGAACGCGACAGAGCGCAGTGAGACTTCAGGGGTTAAACAGTGCGAGAAGGGGAGAGAGAGTGCGGTGAGAGCTCAGAGGGTTGATCAGTGTCAGATGGGATGAGAAAGCGCAGTGAGAGTTCAGGGGGTTAAACAGTGTGAGAAGGGGAGAGAGAGTGCGGTGAGGCTTCAGAGGGTTAAACAGTGTGAGAAGCGGAGAGAGCGCAGTGAGACTTCAGGGGGTTAAACAGTGTGAGAAGGGGAGAGAGAGCGCAGTGAGACTTCAGGGGGTTAAACAGTGTGAGATGGGGAGAGAGAGTGCGGTGAGAGTTCAGGGAGTTAAACAGTGTGAGAAGGAGAGAGAGCACGGTGAAAGTTCAGAGGGTTAAACAGTGAGACATGGGCAGAGAGAGCGCGGGCAGAGTTCAGAGGGTTAAACAGTGTGAGATGGGGAGACAGAGCATGGTGAGACTTCAGAGGGTTAAACAGTGTGAGATGGGGAGAGAGAGTGCGGTGAGAGTTCAGTGGGTTAAAGAATGTGAGAAGGGGAGAGGGAGCGCGGTGAGAGTTCAGAGGGTTAAACAGTGTGAGATGGGGAGAGAGCACAGTGAGAGTTCAGAGAGATAAACAGCGTGTGAAGGGGAGAGAGTGCACGGTGAGAGTTCAGAGGGTTGAGAAGGGGGAGAGCGCACTGAGAGTTCATGGGGTTAAATAGGGTGAGAAGGGGAGAGAGAGCGCGGTGAGAGTTCAGAGGGTTAAACAGTGTGAGAAGGGGGAGAGGGAGCACGATGAGAGTTCAGTGGTTTAAACAGTGAGACATGGGGAGAGAGAGCGTGATGAAAGTTCAGAGGGTTAAACAGTGAGACATGGGGAGAGAGAGCGCGGTGAGAGTTCAGATGGTTAAACAGTGAGACATGGGGAGAGAGAGCACGGTGAGAGTTCAGGTGGTTAAACAGTGTGAGATGGGGAGAGAGAGTGCGGTGAGAGTTCAGAGGTTTAAACAGCATGAGATGGGGAGAGAGAGCCTGATTGAAGTTCAGAGGGTTAAACAGTGTGAGAACGCGACAGAGCGCAGTGAGACTTCAGGGGTTAAACAGTGTGAGAAGGGGAGAGAGAGTGCGGTGAGAGCTCAGAGGGTTGATCAGTGTGAGATGGGATGAGAGAGCGCAGTGAGAGTTCAGGGGGTTAAACAGTGTGAGAAGGGGAGAGAGCGCGGTGAAAGTTCAGAGGGTTAAACAGTGTGAGATGGGGAGACAGAGCGCGGTGAGAGTTCAGGCGGTTAAACAGTGTGAGATGGGGAGAGAGAGTGCGGTGAGGCTTCAGAGGGTTAAACAGTGTGAGAAGCGGAGAGAGCGCAGTGAGACTTCAGGGGGTTAAACAGTGTGAGATGGGGAGAGAGAGCGCAGTGAGACTTCAGGGGGTTAAACAGTGTGAGATGGGGAGAGAGAATGCGGTGAGTGTTCAGGGAGTTAAACAGTGTGAGAAGGAGAGAGAGCACGGTGAAAGTTCAGAGGGTTAAACAGTGAGACATGGGGAGAGAGAGCGCAGGCAGAGTTCAGAGGGTCAAACAGTGTGAGATGGGGGAGAGAGAGCGCGGTGAGAGTTCAGGGGGTTAAACAGTGTGAGATAGGGAGAGAGAGGGCGGTGAGATTCATAGGGTTAAACAGTGTGAGATGGGGAGAGAGAACATGGTGAGATTCATAGGGTTAAACAGGGTGAGATGGGGAGTGAGAGCACGGTGAGAGTTCAGAGGGTTAAATAGTGTGAGATGGGGAGACAGAGTGCAGTGAGACATCGGGGGTTAAACAGTGTGAGAAGGGGAGAGAGAGTGCGGTGAGAGTTCAAAGGGTTAAACAGTGTGAGATGGGGAGACAGAGCGCGGTGAGAGTTCAGAGGGTTAAACAGCATGAGATGGGGAGAGATCGCAGTGAGACATCAGGGGGTTAAACAGTGTGAGAAGGGGAGAGAGCGTGCGCTGAAAGTTCAGTGGTTTAAACAGTGTGAGATGGGGAGAGAGAGCGCAGTGAGAGTTCAAAGGGTTAAACAGTGAGACATGGGGAGAGTGAACGCGGTGAGAGTTCAGATGGTTAAACATTGAGCCATGGGGAGAGAGAACGTGGTGAGAGTTCAGATGGTTAAACAGTGTGAGATGGGTAGAGAGAGTGTGGTGAGAGTTCAGAGGGTTAAACAGTGTGAGATAGGGAGAGAGAGTGCGGTGAGAGTTCAGAGGGTTAAATAGTGTGAGGTGGGGAGAGAGAGCGCAGTGAGACTTCAGGGAGTTAAACAGTGTGAGAAGGAGAGAGAGCACGGTGAAAGTTCAGAGGGTTAAACAGTGAGACATGGGGAGAGAGAGCGCAGGCAGAGTTCAGAGGGTTAAACAGTGTGAAATGGGGGAGAGAGAGCGCGGTGAGAGTTCAGGGGGTTAAACAGTGTGAGATGGGGAGAGAGCGCAGAGAGAGTTTAGGGTTAAACAGTATGAGATGGGGAGAGAGTGCACGGTGAGAGTTCAGAGGGTTGAGAAGGGGGAGAGAGAGCGCACTGAGAGCTCATGGGGTTAAACAGGGTGAGTAGGGGAGAGAGAGTGCGGTGAGAGTTCAGAGGGTTAAACAGTGTGAGAAGTGGGGGAGAGAGTGTGGTGAGAGTTCAGAGGGTTAAACAGTGTGAGAAGGGGGAGAGGGAGCACGGTGAGAGTTCAGTGGTTTAAACAGTGAGACATGTGGAGAGAGAGTGCGGTGAAAGTTCAGAGGGTTAAACAGTGTGAGATGGGGAGAGAGATCGCGGTGAGAGTTCAGATGGTTAAACAGTGAGACATGGGGAGAGAGAGCGCTGTGAGAGTTCAGATGGTTAAACAATGAGACATGGGGAGAGAGAGCACGGTGAGAGTTCAGGTGGTTAAACAGTGTGAGATGGAGAGAGAGAGTGCGGTGAGAGCTCAGAGGTTTAAACAGCTTGAGATGGGGAGAGAGAGCGTGATTGAAGTTCAGAGGGCTAAACAGTGTGAGAAGGGGAGAGCGCAGTGAGACGTCAGGGGGTTAAGCAGTGTGAGAAGGGGAGAGAGCGTGCGGTGAGAGTTCAGAGGGTTAAACAGTGTGACATGGGGAGACAGAGCAAGGTGAGGGTTCAGAGGGTTAAACAATGTGAGAAGGCGAGAGAGTGCAGTGAGACTTCAGGGGTTAAACAGTGTGGGAAGCGGAGAGAGAGTGCGGTGAGAGTTCAGAGGGTTGATCAGTGTGAGATGGGATGAGAGAGCGCAGTGAGAGTTCAGGGGGTTAAACAGTGTGAGAAGGGGAGAGAGCGCGGTGAAAGTTCAGAGGGTTAAACAGTGTGAGAAGCGGAGAGAGCGCAGTGAGACTTAGGAGGGTTAAACAGTGTGAGATGGGGAGACAGAGCGCAGTAAGACTTCAGAGGGTTAAACAGTGTTAGATGGGGAGAGGGAGCACGGTGAGAGTTCAGAGGGTTAAAGAGTATAAGAAGGGGAGAGAGTGCACGGTAAGACTTCAGAGGGTTTAACAGGGTGAGTAGGGGAGAGAGAGTGCGGTGAGAGTTCAGAGGGTTAAACAGTGTGAGAAGGGGGACAGGGAGCACGGTGAGAGTTCAGTGGTTGAAACAGTGAGACATGGGGAGAGAGAGCGCGGGCAGAGTTCAGAGGGTTAAACAGTGTGAGAAGCGGAGAGAGCGCAGTGAGACTTCAGAGGGTTAAACAGTGTGAGATGGGGAGAGAGAGCGCCTGTGAGAGTTCAGAGGGATTAACAGTGTGAGATGGGGAGAGAAAGTGCGATGAGAGTTCAGAGGGTTAAACAGTGTGAGATGGGGAGAGAGCGCGGTGAGAGTTCAGAGGGATAAACAGTGAGACATGGGGAGAGAGAGCGCGGTGAGATTCACAGGGTTAAACAAGGTGAGATGGGGAGAGGGAGCGCGGGCAGAATTCAGAGGGTTAAACAGTGTGAGAAGGGGGAGAGAGAGCGTAGTGAGAAATCAGGGGATTAAACAGTGTGAGATGGGGAGAGAGAACGTGGGCAGAGTTCAGAGGGTTAAACAGTGTGAGAAGGGGGAGAGAGACAACAGTGAGAATTCAGGGGTTAAACAGTGTGAGAAGGGGAGACAGAAAGCGGTGAGTTCAGGCAGTTAAACAGTGTGAGATGGGGCGAGAGAGAGCCCGGTGAGATTCATAGGGTTAAACAGTGTGAAAAGAGGAGAGAGAGCGCAGGCAGAGTTCCGAGGGTTAAACAGGGTGAGAAGGTGAGACAGAGGACGTTGAGAGTTTAGGGGTTTAAACTGTGTGAGATGGGGAGAGAGAGCGCGGTGAGATTCATAGGGTTAAACAGGGGGAGAAGGGGAGAGAGAGCGTGGAGAGAGTTCAGGGGGTTAAATAATGTGAGATGGGGAGAGAGAGCGTGACTGAGGTCAGAGGGTTAAACAGTGTGAGAAGCGGAGAGATCGCGGTGAGACTTCAGGGGCTCAAACAGTGTGAGAAGGGGAGAGAAAGAGCGTTGAGAGTTCAGAGGGATAAACAGGGTGAGATGGGGAGAGAGAGCGCGTTGAGAGTTCAGAGGGTTAAACTGTGAGAAGGGGGAGAGAGAGCGCAGTGAGAGCTCAGAGGGTTAAACAGTGTGAGATGGGGAGAGAGTGCGGTGAGAGTTCAGAGGATTAAACATCGTGAGAAGGGGGAGAGAGAGTGTAGTGAGAGTTCAGAGGGTTAAACATTGTGAGAAGGGGAGAGAATGCACGGTGAGCGTTCAGAGGGTTGAGAAGGGGGAGAGAGAGCGCACTGAGAGTTCATGGGGTTAAACAGTGTGAGAAGGGGGAGAGAGAGCACGGTGAGAGTTCAGAAGGTTAAACAGTGAAACATGGGGAGAGAGAGCGCGGGCAGAGTTCAGAGGGTTAAACAGTGTGCGATGGGGAGAGAGCACGCGTTGAGGCTTCAGAGGGTTAAACAGTGTGAGATGGAGAGAGAGTGCGGTGAGAGTTCAGAGGGTTAAACAGTGTGAGATGGGGAGACAGAGCGTGGTGAGAGTGCAGAGGGTTAAACGGTGTGAGATGGGGAGAGAGCGCGGTGAGAGTTCAGAGGGATAAGCAGTGTGAGATGGGGAGAGAGAGCACGGTGAGATTTCAGAGGGATAAGCAGTGTGAGATGGGGAGAGAGAGTGCGGTGAGATTCATAGAGTTAAACAAGGTGAGATGGGGAGAGAGAGCGTGGGCAGAGTTCAGAGGGTTAAACAGTGTGAGAAGGGGAGAGAGAGCGTAGTGAGAAATCAGGGGATTAAACAGTGTGAGATGGGGAGAGAGAACGTGGGCAGAGTTCATAAGGTTAAACAGGGTGAGAAGGGGGAGAGAGAGCGTAGTGAGAATTCAGGGGGTTAAACAGTGTGAGAAGGGGGAGAAAGAAAGCGGTGAGTTCAGGCAGTTAAACAGTGTGAGATGGGGAGAGAGAGCATGGTGAGATTCATAGGGTTAAACAGCGTGAGATGGGGAGAGAGAGCGCAGGCAGAGTTCATAAGGTTAAACAGGGTGAGAAGGCAGAGAGAGAGTGCGGTGAGAGTTCAGAGGGATAAACAGGGTGAGATGGGAAGCGAGAGCGCGGGCAGAGCTCAGAGGGTTAAACAGTGTGAGAAGGGGGAGAGAGAGTGCGGTGAGAGCTCAGAGGGTTAAACAGTGTGAGAAGGGGAGAGAGAGTGCGGGCAGAGTTCAGAGGGTTAAACAGTGTGAGAAGGGGGAGAGAGAGTGCGGTGAGAGCTCAGAGGGTTAAACAGTGTGAGATGGGGAGAGAATGTGGTGAGAGTTCAGAGGGATAAACAGTGTGAGAAGGGGAGAGAGCGCGGTGAGACTTCAGAGGGATAAACAGTGTGAGATGGGGAGAGAGCGCGGTGAGAGTTCAGAGGGATAAACAGGGTGAGATGGGGAGAGAGAGCGCGGGCAGAGTTCAGAGGGTTAAACAGTGTGAGAAGGGGGAGAGAGAGCGCGGTGAGAAATCAGGGGATTAAAGAGTGCGAGATGGGGAGAGAGAGCGCGGGCAGAGTTCAGAGGGTTAAACAGTGTGAGATAGGGAGAGACAGCATGTTTGAAGTTCAGAGGGTTAAACAGTGTGAGATGGGGAGAGAGAGCGTGATTGAAGTTCAGAGGGTTAAACCGTGTAAGATGGGGAGAGAGAGCGCGGTGAGATTCATAGGGTTAAACAGTGTGAGAAGAGGAGAGAGAGCGCAGGCAGAGTTCAGAGGGTTAAACAGGGTGAGAAGGTGAGACAGAGAACGTTGAGAGTTTAGGGGTTTAAACTGTGTGAGATGTGGAGAGAGAGCGTGGTGAGAGTTCAGGGGGTTAAATAATGTGAGATGGGGAGAGAGAGCGTGACTGAGGTCAGAGGGTTAAACAGTGTGAGAAGCGGAGAGATCGCAGTGAGAGTTCAGAGGGATAAACAGTGTGAGAAGGGGAGAGATCGCAGTGAGAGTTCAGGGGGTTAAACATTGTGAGAAGGGGAGAGAGAGTGCGTTGAGAGTTCAGAGGGTTAAATAGTGTGAGATGGGGAGAGAGAGTGCGTTGAGAGTTCAGAGGGTTAAATAGTGTGAGATGGGGAGAGAGAGTGCGGTGAGAGTTCAGAGGGTTAAACAGTGAGAGATGGGGAGAGAGAGCGCGGGCAGCGTTCAGGGGGTTAAACAGTGTGAGATGGGAAGAAAGAGCGCGGTGAGAGTTCAGAGGGTTAAGTGTGTGGGAAGTGGGAGAGGGAGCGCGGTGAGAGTTCAGGGGGTAAAATAGTGTGAGATGGGGAGAGAGCGCGATGAGAGTTCAGAGGGATAAACAGTGTGAGATGGGGGAGAGTGCGCGGTGAGAAATCAGGGGGTTAAACAGTGTGAGATGGGGAGAGAGAGCGCGGGCAGAGTTCAGAGGGTTAAATAGAGTGAGAAGGGGGAGAGAGAGAACAGTGAGAATTCAGGGGGTTAAACAGTGTGAGAAGGGGGAGAAAGAAAGTGGTGAGTTCAGGCAGTTAAACAGTGTGAGATGGAGAGAGAGAGCGCGGTGAGATTCATAGGGTTAAACAGTGTGAGATGGGGAGAGAGAACGTGGGCAGAGTTCAGAGGGTTAAACAGTGTGAGAAGGGGAGAGAGAGCGTAGTGAGAAATCAGGGGGTTAAACAGTGTGAGATGGGGAGAGAGAACGTGGGCAGAGTTCAGAGGGTTAAACAGTGTGAGAAGGGGAGAGAGAGCGTAGTGAGAAATCAGGGGGTTAAACAGTGTGAGATGGGGAGCGAGAATGCGGTGCGAGTTCAGAGGGTTAAACAGTGTGAGAAGGGGAGAGAGAGCGTAGTGAGAATTCAGGGGGTTAAACAGTGTGAGAAGGGGGAGAAAGAAAGCGGTGAGTTCAGGCAGTTAAACAGTGTGAGATGGGGAGAGAGAGCGCGGTGAGATTCATAGGGTTAAACAGTGTGAGAAGGGGGAGAGAGAGCGCGGTGAGAAATCAGGGGGTTAAACAGTGTGAGATGGGGAGAGAGAACGTGGGCAGAGTTCAGAGGGTTAAACAGTGTGAGAAGGGGAGAGAGAGCGTAGTGAGAAATCAGGGGGTTAAACAGTGTGAGATGGGGAGAGAGAACGTGGGCAGAGTTCAGAGGGTTAAACAGTGTGAGAAGGGGGAGAGGCAGCACAGTGAGAATTCAGGGGGTTAAACAGTGTGAGAAGGGGGAGAGAGAGTGCGGTGAGAGCTCAGAGGGTTAAACAGTGTGAGATGGGGAGAGAATGTGGTGAGAGTTCAGAGGGATAAACAGTGTGAGAAGGGGAGAGAGCGCGGTGAGACTTCAGAGGGATAAACAGTGTGAGATGGGGAGAGAGCGCGGTGAGAGTTCAGAGGGATAAACAGGGTGAGATGGGGAGAGAGAGCACGGGCAGAGTTCAGAGGGTTAAACAGTGTGAGAAGGGGGAGAGAGAGCGCGGTGAGAAATCAGGGGATTAAAGAGTGCGAGATGGGGAGAGAGAGCGCGGGCAGAGTTCAGAGGGTTAAACAGTGTGAGAAGGGGGAGAGAGACAACAGTCAGAATTTAGGGGGTTAAACAGTGTGAGAAGGGGGAGAAAGAAAGCGGTGATTTCAGGCAGTTAAACAGTGTGAGATGGGGCGAGAGAGAGCGCGGTGAGATTCATAGGGTTAAACAGCGTGAGAAGAGGACAGAGAGCGCAGGCAGAGTTCAGAGGGTTAAACAGGGTGAGAAGGTGAGACAGAGGACGTTGAGAGTTTAGGGGTTTAAACTGTGTGAGCTGGGGAGAGAGAGCGCGGTGAGATTCATAGGGTTAAACAGGGGGAGAAGGGGATAGAGTGCGGAGAGAGTTCAGAGGGTTAAACAGTGTGAGATAGGGAGAGAGAGCGTGGAGAGAGTTCAGAGGGTTAAACAGTGTGAGATGGGGAGAGACAGCATGTTTGAAGTTCAGAGGGTTAAACAGGGTGAGAAGGTGAGACAGAGGACGTTGAGAGTTTAAGGGTTTAAACTGTGTCAGATGGGGAGAGAGAGTGTGGGCAGAGTACAGGGGGATAAACAGTGTACGAAGTGGGAGAGAGAGGGTGGTGAGAGTTCAGGGGGTTAAACAGTGTGAGATGGGGAGAGAGCACGCGTTGAGGCTTCAGAGGGTTAAACAGTGTGAGATGGGGAGAGACAGCATGATTGAAGCTCAGAGGGTTAAACAGTGTGAGAAGTGGAGAGAGAGTGCGTTGAGAGTTCAGAGGGTTAAACAGTGTGAAATGGGGAGAGAGCGCAGTGAGACCTCAGGGGGTTAAACAGTGAGAGAAGGGGAGAGAGAGTGCCGTGAGAGTTCAGAGGGTTAAACAGTGTGAGATGGGGAGAGAGAACGTGATTGAAGTTCAGAGGGTTAAACAGTGTGAGATGGGGAGAGAGTGCGGTGAGACCTCAGAGGGTTAAACAGTGTGAGATGGGGAGACAGAGCGCGGTGAGAGTTCAGAGGGTTAAACAATGTGAGAAGGCGACAGAGCGCAATGAGACTTCAGGGGGTTAAACAGTGTGAGAAGGGGAGAGAGAGCGCGGTGAGAGTTCAGAGGGATAAACAGTGTGAGATGGGGAGAGAGCGCGGTGAGAGTTCAGAGGGATAAACAGTGTGAGATGGGGAGAGAGAATGCGGTGAGAGTTCAGAGGGATAAACAGTGTGAGATGGGGAGAGAGAGCGCGGTGAGAGTTCAGAGGGATAAACAGTGTGAGAAGGGGAGAGAGAGCGCGGTGAGATTCATAGAGTTAAACAAGGTGAGATGGGGAGAGAGAGCGCGGGCAGAGTTCAGAGGGTTAAACAGTGTGAGAAGGGGGAGAGAGAGCGTAGTGAGAAATCAGGGGATTAAACAGTGTGAGATGGGGAGAGAGAGCGCGGGCAGAGTTCAGAGGGTTAAACAGTGTGAGAAGGGGGAGAAAGAAAGCGGTGAGTTCAGGCAGTTAAACCGTGTGAGATGGGGAGAGAGAGCGCGGTGAGATTCATAGGGTTAAACAGTGTGAGAAGAGGAGAGAGAGCGCAGGCAGAGTTCAGAGGGTTAAACAGGGTGAGAAGGTGAGACAGAGAACGTTGAGAGTTTAGGGGTTTAAACTGTGTGAGATGTGGAGAGAGAGCGTGGTGAGAGTTCAGGGGGTTAAATAATGTGAGATGGGGAGAGAGAGCGTGACTGAGGTCAGAGGGTTAAACAGTGTGAGAAGCGGAGAGATCGCAGTGAGAGTTCAGAGGGATAAACAGTGTGAGAAGGGGAGAGATCGCAGTGAGAGTTCAGGGGGTTAAACATTGTGAGAAGGGGAGAGAGAGTGCGTTGAGAGTTCAGAGGGTTAAATAGTGTGAGATGGGGAGAGAGAGTGCGTTGAGAGTTCAGAGGGTTAAATAGTGTGAGATGGGGAGAGAGAGTGCGGTGAGAGTTCAGAGGGTTAAACAGTGTGAGATGGGGAGAGAGAGCGCAGGCAGCGTTCAGGGGGTTAAACAGTGTGAGATGGGAAGAAAGAGCGCGGTGAGAGTTCAGAGGGTTAAGTGTGTGGCAAGTGGGAGAGGGAGCACGGTGAGAGTTCAGGGGGTAAAATAGTGTGAGATGGGGAGAGAGCGCGATGAGAGTTCAGAGGGATAAACAGTGTGAGATGGGGAGAGAGAGCGCGGGCAGAGTTCAGAGGGTTAAATAGAGTGAGAAGGGGGAGAGAGAGAACAGTGAGAATTCAGGGGGTTAAACAGTGTGAGAAGGGGGAGAAAGAAAGCGGTGAGTTCAGGCAGTTAAACAGTGTGAGATGGGGAGAGAGAGCGCGGTGAGATTCATAGGGTTAAACAGCGTGAGAAGAGGACAGAGAGCACAGGCAGAGTTCAGAGGGTTAAACAGGGTGAGAAGGTGAGACAGAGGACGTTGAGAGTTTAAGGGTTTAAACTGTGTGAGATGGGGAGAGAGAGCGGTGAGAGTTCAGGGGGTTAAAGAGTGTGAGATGGGGAGAGAGCGCGGTGAGCGTTCAGAGGGATAAACAGTGTGAGATAGGGAGAGACAGCATGATTGAAGTTCAGAGGGTTAAACAGTGTGAGATGGGGAGAGAGCGTGATTGAAGTTCAGAGGGTTAAACAGTGTGAGATGGGGAGAGAGCGCGGTGAGACCTGAGGGTTAAACAGTGTGAGAAGCGGAGAGATCACAGTGAGACTTCAGGGGGTTAAACAGTGTGAGATGGGGAGACAGCGCGGTGAGAGTTCAGAGGGTTAAACAATGTGAGAAGGCGACAGAGCGCAGTGAGACTTCAGGGGTTAAACAGTGTGAGAAGGGGAGAGAGAATGCGGTGAGAGCTCAGAGGGTTAAACAGTGTGAGATGGGGAGAGAGCGCGGTGAGCGTTCAGAGGGATAAACAGTGTACGAAGGGGGAGAGAGAGCGCGGTGAGATTGATTGAGTAAAACCGTGTGAGATGGGGAGAGAGAGTGCGGTGAGAGTTCAGAGGATTAAATAGTGTGAGATGGGGAGAGAGAGTGCGGTGAGAGTTCAGAGGGTTAAACAGTGTGAGATGGGGAGAGAGGGCGCGTTGAGGCTTCAGAGGTTTAAACAGTGTGAGATAGGGAGAGACAGCATGATTGAAGTTCAGAGGGTTAAACAGTGTGAGAAGGGGAGAGAGAGTGCGTTGAGAGTTCAGAGGGTTAAACAGTGTGAGATGGGGAGAGAGTGCGGTGAGACCTCAGAGGGTTAAACAGTGTGAGATGGGGAGAGAGGGCGCGTTGAGGCTTCAGAGGTTTAAACAGTGTGAGATAGGGAGAGACAGCATGATTGAAGTTCAGAGGGTTAAACAGTGTGAGAAGGGGAGAGAGAGTGCGTTGAGAGTTCAGAGGGTTAAACAGTGTGAGATGGGGAGAGAGTGCGGTGAGACCTCAGAGGGTTAAACAGTGTGAGATGGGGAGAGAGAGCGCGGTGAGAGTTCAGAGGGTTAAACAATGTGAGAAGGCGACAGAGCGCAATGAGACTTCAGGGGGTTAAACAGTGTGAGAAGGGGAGAGAGAGTGCGTTGAGAGTTCAGAGGGATAAACAGTGTGAGATGGGGAGAGAGAGTGCGTTGAGAGTTCAGAGGGATAAACAGTGTGAGATGGGGAGAGACAGCGCGGTGAGATTCATAGAGTTAAACAAGGTTAGATGGGGAGAGAGAGCGCGGTGAGAGTTCAGAGGGATAAACAGTGTGAGATGGGGAGAGAGAGCGCGGTGAGAGTTCAGAGGGATAAACAGTGTGAGATGGGGAGAGAGAGCGCGGGCAGAGTTCAGAGGGTTAAACAGTGTGAGAAGGGGGAGAGAGAGCGTAGTGAGAAATCAGGGGGTTAAACAGTGTGAGATGGGGAGAGAGAAAGCGGTGAGTTCAGGCAGTTAAACAGTGTGAGATGGGGAGAGAGCGCGGTGAGATTCATAGGGTTAAACAGTGTGAGAAGAGGAGAGAGAGCGCAGGCAGAGTTCAGAGGGTTAAACAGGGTGAGAAGGTGAGACAGAGAACGTTGAGAGTTTAGGGGTTTAAACTGTGTGAGATGGGGAGAGAGAGCGCGGTGAGAGTTCAGGGGGTTAAAGAGTGTGAGATGGGGAGAGAGCGCGCGGTGACAGTTCAGAGGGTTAAACAGTGTGAGTTGCGGAGAGAGAGCGCGGTGAGATTCATAGGGTTAAACAGGGGGAGAAGGGGATAGAGTGAGGAGAGAGTTCAGAGGGTTAAACAGCGTGAGATGGGGAGAGAGAGCGTGGAGAGAGTTCAGGGGGTTAAACAATGTGAGATGGGGAGAGAGAGCGTGACTGAGGTCAGAGGGTTAAACAGTGTGAGAAGCGGAGAGATCGCAGTGAGACTTCAGGGGGTTAAACAGTGTGAGAAGGGGAGAGAGAGTGCGTTGAGAGTTCAGATGGTTAAACAGTGTGAGATGGGGAGAGAGAGCGCGGGCAGCGTTCAGGGGGTTAACTGTGTGGGAAGTGGGAGAGGGAGCGCGGTGAGAGTTCAGGGGGTAAAATAGTGTGAGATGGGGAGAGAGCGCGGTGAGAGTTCAGAGGGATAAACAGTGTGAGATGGGGGAGAGTGTGCGGTGAGAAATCAGTGGGTTAAACAGTGTGAGATGGGGGGAGAGAACGTGGGCAGAGTTCAGAGGGTTAAACAGAGTGAGAAGGGGGAGAGAGAGAACAGTGAGAAATCAGGGGATTAAACAGTGTGAGAAGAGGAGAGAGAGCGCAGGCAGAGTTCATAAGGTTAAACAGTGTGAGAAGGGGAGAGAGAGCGTAGTGAGAAATCAGGGGGTTAAACAGTGTGAGAAGGGGGAGAAAGAAAGCGGTGATTTCAGGCAGTTAAACAGTGTGAGATGGGGAGAGAGAGCGCGGTGAGATTCATAGGGTTAAACAGCGTGAGAAGAGGGGAGAGAGCGCAGGCAGAGTTCAGAGGGTTAAACAGTGTGACAAGGTGAGACAGAGGACGTTGAGAGTTTAAGGGTTTAAACTGTGTGAGATGGGGAGAGAGAGCGTGGGCAGAGTACAGAGGGATAAACAGTGTACGAAGGGGGAGAGAGAGCGTGGTGAGAGTTCAGGGGGTTAAACAGTGTGAGATGGGGAGAGAGGGCGCGTTGAGGCTTCAGAGGTTTAAACAGTGTGAGATAGGGAGAGACAGCATGTTTGAAGTTCAGAGGGTTAAACAGTGTGAGAAGCGGAGAGAGCGCAGTGAGACCTCAGGGGGTTAAACAGTGTGAGATGGGGAGAGAGAGCGCGGTGAGTGTTCAGAGGGTTAAACAATGTGAGAAGGCGACAGAGTGCAATGAGACTTCAGGGGGTTAAACAGTGTGAGAAGGGGAGAGAGAGTGCGTTGAGAGTTCAGAGGGATAAACAGTGTGAGATGGGGAGAGAGAGTGCGTTGAGAGTTCAGAGGGATAAACAGTGTGAGATGGGGAGAGACAGCGCGGTGAGATTCATAGAGTTAAACAAGGTGAGATGGGGAGAGAGAGCGCGGTGAGAGTTCAGAGGGATAAACAGTGTGAGATGGGGAGAGAGAGCGCGGTGAGAGTTCAGAGGGATAAACAGTGTGAGATGGGGAGAGAGAGCGCGGGCAGAGTTCAGAGGGTTAAACAGGGTGAGAAGGGGAGAGAGAGTGCCTTGAGAGTTCAGAGGGTTAAACAGTGTGAGATGGGGAGACAGAACGCGGTGAGAGTTCAGAGGGTTAAACAGTGTGAGAAGGCGACAGAGCTCAGTGAGACTTCAGGGGTTAAACAGTGTGAGAAGGGGAGAGCGAGTGCATTGAGAGTTCAGAGTGTTAAATAGTGTGAGAAGGGGGAGAGACAGTGCGGTGAGAGTTCATAGGGATAAACAGGGTGAGATGGGAAGAGAGAGCGCGGGCAGAGCTCAGAGGGTTAAACAGTGTGAGATGGGGAGAGAGAGCGCGGTGAGAGTTCAGGGGGTTAAACAGTGTGAGATGGGGGAGAGAGAGTGTGGTGAGAGTGCAGAGGGTTAAACAGTGTGAGAAGGGGAGAGAGAGTGCGTTGAGAGTTCAGAGGGTTAAACAGTGTGAGATGGGAAGAGAGAGCGCGGGCAGAGCTCAGAGGTTTAAACAGTGTGAGATGGGGAGAGAGAGTGCGGTGAGCGTTCAGAGGGATAAACAGTGTGAGATGGGGAGAGAGCCCGGTGAGACTTCAGAGGGATAAACAGTGTGAGATGGGGTGAGAGAGCACGTTGAGATTCATAGGGTTAAGCAGGGGGTGAAGGGGATAGAGTGCGGAGAGAGTTCAGAGGGTTAAACAGCGTGAGATGGGGAGAGAGAGCGTGGAGAGAGTTCAGGGGGTTAAACAATGTGAGATGGGGAGAGAGAGCGTGACTGAGGTCAGAGGGTTAAACAATGTGAGAAGCGGAGAGATCGCAGTGAGACTTCAGGGGGTTAAACAGTGTGAGATGGGGAGAGAGAGTGCGTTGAGAGTTCAGAGGGTTAAATAGTGTGAGATGGGGAGAGAGAGTGCGGTGAGAGTTCAGAGGGTTAAATAGTGTGAGATGGGGAGAGAGAGCGCGGGCAGCGTTCAGAGGGTTAAACAGTGTGAGATGGGGAGACAGAACGCGGTGAGAGTTCAGAGGGTTAAACAGTGTGAGAAGGCGACAGAGCTCAGTGAGACTTCAGGGGTTAAACAGTGTGAGAAGGGGAGAGCGAGTGCGTTGAGAGTTCAGAGTGTTAAATAGTGTGAGAAGGGGGAGAGACAGTGCGGTGAGAGTTCATAGGGATAAACAGGGTGAGATGGGAAGAGAGAGCGCGGGCAGAGCTCAGAGGGTTAAACAGTGTGAGATGGGGAGAGAGAGCGCGGTGAGAGTTCAGGGGGTTAAACAGTGTGAGATGGGGGAGAGAGAGTGTGGTGAGAGTGCAGAGGGTTAAACAGTGTGAGAAGGGGAGAGAGAGTGCGTTGAGAGTTCAGAGGGTTAAACAGTGTGAGATGGGAAGAGAGAGCGCGGGCAGAGCTCAGAGGTTTAAACAGTGTGAGATGGGGAGAGAGAGTGCGGTGAGCGTTCAGAGGGATAAACAGTGTGAGATGGGGAGAGAGCCCGGTGAGACTTCAGAGGGATAAACAGTGTGAGATGGGGTGAGAGAGCACGTTGAGATTCATAGGGTTAAGCAGGGGGTGAAGGGGATAGAGTGCGGAGAGAGTTCAGAGGGTTAAACAGCGTGAGATGGGGAGAGAGAGCGTGGAGAGAGTTCAGGGGGTTAAACAATGTGAGATGGGGAGAGAGAGCGTGACTGAGGTCAGAGGGTTAAACAATGTGAGAAGCGGAGAGATCGCAGTGAGACTTCAGGGGGTTAAACAGTGTGAGATGGGGAGAGAGAGTGCGTTGAGAGTTCAGAGGGTTAAATAGTGTGAGATGGGGAGAGAGAGTGCGGTGAGAGTTCAGAGGGTTAAATAGTGTGAGATGGGGAGAGAGAGCGCGGGCAGCGTTCAGAGGGTTAAACAGTGTGAGATGGGGAGAGACAGCATGTTTGAAGTTCAGAGGGTTAAACAGTGTGAGATGGGGAGAGAGAGTGCGTTGAGAGTTCAGAGGGTTAAACAGTGTGAGATGGGGAGAGAGAGCGTGATTGAAGTTCAGAGGGTTAAACAGTGTGAGAAGGGGAGAGAGTGTAGTGAGACCTCAGAGGGTTAAACAGTGTGAGATGGGGAGACAGAGCGCGGTGTGAGTTCAGAGGGTTAAACAATGTGAGAAGGCGACAGAGCGCAATGAGACTTCAGGGGTTAAACAGTGTGAGAAGGGGACAGAGAATGCAGTGAGAGTTCAGAGGGATAAACAGTGTGAGATGGGGAGAGAGAGCGCGGTGAGAGTTCAGAGGGATAAACAGTGTGAGATGGGAAGAGAGAGCGCAGTGAGAGTTCAGAGGGTTAAACAGTGTGAGAAGGGGGAGAGAGAGGGTAGTGAGAAATCAGGGGGTTAAACAGTGTGAGATGGGGAGAGAGAGCGCGGGCAGAGTTCAGAGGGTTAAACAGTGTGAGAAGGGGGAGAGAGAGCGTAGTGAGAAATCAGGGGGTTAAACAGTGTGAGATGGGGAGAGAGAGCGCGGTGAAATTCATAGGGTTAAACAGCATGAGAAGAGGGGAGAGAGCGCAGGCAGAGTTCAGAGGGTTAAACAGGGTGAGGTGAGACAGAGGACGGTGAGAGTTCAGGGGGTTAAAAAGTGTGAGATGGGGAGAGAGCGCGCGGTGACAGTTCAGAGGGTTAAACAGTGTGAGATGGGGAGAGAAAACGCGCTGAGATTCATCGGGTTAAACAGGGGGAGAAGGGGATAGAGTGCGGAGAGAGTTCAGAGGGTTAAACAGCGTGAGATGGGCAGAAAGAGCGTGGAGAGAGTTCAGGGGGTTAAACAATGTGAGATGGGTAGAGAGAGCGTGATTGAAGTTCAGAGGGTTAAACAGTGTGAGAAGCGGAGAGAGCGCAGTGAGACTTCAGGGGGTTAAACAGTGTGAGAAGGGGAGAGAGAGTGCCGTGAGAGTTCAGAGGGTTAAACAGTGTGAGATGGGGAGACAGAGCGCGGTGAGAGTTCAGAGGGTTAAACAATGTGAGAAGGCGACAGAGCGCAGTGAGACTTCAGGTGTTAAACAGTGTGAGAAGGAGAGACAGAGCGCGGTAAGAGTTCAGAGGGTTAAACAATGTGAGAAGGCGACAGAGCGCAGTGAGACTTCAGGGGTTAAACAGTGTGAGAAGGGGAGAGCGAGTGCGTTGAGAGTTCAGAGTGTTAAATAGTGTGAGAAGGGGGAGAGACAGTGCGGTGAGAGTTCATAGGGATAAACAGGGTGAGATGGGAAGAGAGAGCGCGGGAAGAGCTCAGAGGGTTAAACAGTGTGAGATGGGGAGAGAGCGCGGTGAGAGTTCAGGGGGTTAAACAGTGTGAGATGGGGGAGAGAGAGTGTGGTGAGAGTGCAGAGGGTTAAACAGTGTGAGAAGGGGAGAGAGAGTGCGTTGAGAGTTCAGAGGGTTAAACAGTGTGAGATGGGAAGAGAGAGCGCGGGCAGAGCTCAGAGGTTTAAACAGTGTGAGATGGGGAGAGAGAGTGCGGTGAGCGTTCAGAGGGATAAACAGTGTGAGATGGGGAGAGAGCCCGGTGAGACTTCAGAGGGATAAACAGTGTGAGATGGGGAGAGAGAGCGCGGTGAGACTTCAGAGGGATAAACAGTGTGAGATGGGGTGAGAGAGCACGTTGAGATTCATAGGGTTAAACAGGGGGTGAAGGGGATAGAGTGCGGAGAGAGTTCAGAGGGTTAAACAGCGTGAGATGGGAAGAGAGAGCGTGGAGAGAGTTCAGGGGGTTAAACAATGTGAGATGGGGAGAGAGAGCGTGACTGAGGTCAGAGGGTTAAACAATGTGAGAAGCGGAGAGATCGCAGTGAGACTTCAGGGGGTTAAACAGTGTGAGATGGGGAGAGAGAGTGCGTTGAGAGTTCAGAGGGTTAAATAGTGTGAGATGGGGAGAGAGAGCGCGGGCAGCGTTCAGAGGGTTAAACAGTGTGAGATGGGGAGAGACAGCATGTTTGAAGTTGAGAGGGTTAAACAGTGTGAGATGGGGAGAGAGAGTGCATTGAGAGTTCAGAGGGTTAAACAGTGTGAGATGGGGAGAGAGAGCGTGATTGAAGTTCAGAGGGTTAAACAGTGTGAGAAGGGGAGAGAGTGTAGTGAGACCTCAGAGGGTTAAACAGTGTGAGATGGGGAGAGAGAGCGTGATTGAAGTTCAGAGGGTTAAACAGTGTGAGAAGGGGAGAGAGTGTAGTGAGACCTCAGAGGGTTAAACAGTGTGAGATGGGGAGAGAGAGCGTGATTGAAGTTCAGAGGGTTAAACAGTGTGAGAAGGGGAGAGAGTGTAGTGAGACCTCAGAGGGTTAAACAGTGTGAGATGGGGAGACAGAGCGCGGTGTGAGTTCAGAGGGTTAAACAATGTGAGAAGGCGACAGAGCGCAATGAGACTTCAGGGGTTAAACAGTGTGAGAAGGGGACAGAGAATGCAGTGAGAGTTCAGAGGGATAAACAGTGTGAGATGGGGAGAGAGAGCGCGGGCAGAGTTCAGAGGGTTAAACAGTGTGAGATGGGGAGAGAGCGCGGTGAGAGTTCAGAGGGATAAACAGTGTGAGATGGGGAGAGAGAGCGCGGGCAGAGTTCAGAGGGTTAAACAGTGTGAGAAGGGGGAGAGAGAGCGTAGTGAGAAATCAGGGGGTTAAACAGTGTGAGAAGGGGGAGAAAGAAAGTGGTGAGTTCAGGCAGTTAAACAGTGTGAGATGGGGAGAGAGCGCGGTGAGATTCATAGGGTTAAACAGCATGAGAAGAGGGGAGAGAGCGCAGGCAGAGTTCAGAGGGTTAAACAGGGTGAGGTGAGACAGAGGACGGTGAGAGTTCAGGGGGTTAAAAAGTGTGAGATGGGGAGAGAGCGCGCGGTGACAGTTCAGAGGGTTAAACAGTGTGAGATGGGGAGAGAAAGCGCGCTGAGATTCATCGGGTTAAACAGGGGGAGAAGGGGATAGAGTGCGGAGAGAGTTCAGAGGGTTAAACAGCGTGAGATGGGCAGAAAGAGCGTGGAGAGAGTTCAGGGGGTTAAACAATGTGAGATGGGTAGAGAGAGCGTGATTGAAGTTCAGAGGGTTAAACAGTGTGAGAAGCGGAGAGAGCGCAGTGAGACCTCAGGGGGTTAAACAGTGTGAGAAGGGGAGAGAGAGTGCCCTGAGAGTTCAGAGGGTTAAACAATGTGAGAAGGCGACAGAGCGCAGTGAGACTTCAGGTGTTAAACAGTGTGAGAAGGAGAGACAGAGCGCGGTAAGAGTTCAGAGGGTTAAACAATGTGAGAAGGCGACAGAGCGCAGTGAGACTTCAGGGGTTAAACAGTGTGAGAAGGGGAGAGAGAATGTGGTGAGAGTTCAGAGGGATAAACAGTGTGAGATGGGGAGAGAGAGCGCGGGCAGAGTTCAGAGGGATAAACAGTGTGAGATGGGGAGAGAGCGCGGTGAGAGTTCAGAGGGATAAACAGTGTGAGATGGGGAGAGAGAGCGCGGGCAGAGTTCAGAGGGTTAAACAGTGTGAGAAGGGGGAGAGAGAGCGTAGTGAGAAATCAGGGGATTAAACAGTGTGAGAAGGGGGAGAAAGAAAGTGGTGAGTTCAGGCAGTTAAACAGTGTGAGATGGGGAGAGAGAGCGCGGTGAGATTCATAGGGTTAAACAGTGTGAGAAGAGGACAGAGAGCGCAGGCAGAGTTCATAAGGTTAAACAGGGTGAGAAGGTGAGACAGAGGATGTTGAGAGTTTAGGGGTTTAAACTGTGTGAGATGGGGAGAGAGAGCGTGGTGAGAGTTCAGGGGGATAAAGAGTGTGAGATGGGGAGAGAGCACGGTGAGATTCATAGGGTTAATCAGGGGGAGTAGGGGATAGAGTGCGGAGAGAGTTCAGAGGGTTAAACAGCGTGAGATGGGGAGAGAGAGCGTGGAGAGAGTTCAGGGGGTTAAACAATGTGAGATGGGGAGAGAGAGTGCGGTGAGAGTTCAGAGGGATAAGCAGTGTGAGTAGGGGATAGAGTGCGGAGAGAGTTCAGGGGGTTAAACAATGTGAGATGGGGAGAGAGAGCGTGACTGAGGTCAGAGGGTTAAACAATGTGAGAAGCGGAGAGATCGCAGTGAGACTTCAGGGGGTTAAACAGTGTGAGATGGGGAGAGAGAGTGCGTTGAGAGTTCAGAGGGTTAAATAGTGTGAGATGGGGAGAGAGAGCGCGGGCAGCGTTCAGAGGGTTAAACAGTGTGAGATGGGGAGAGACAGCATGTTTGAAGTTGAGAGGGTTAAACAGTGTGAGATGGGGAGAGAGAGTGCATTGAGAGTTCAGAGGGTTAAACAGTGTGAGATGGGGAGAGAGAGCGTGATTGAAGTTCAGAGGGTTAAACAGTGTGAGAAGGGGAGAGAGTGTAGTGAGACCTCAGAGGGTTAAACAGTGTGAGATGGGGAGAGAGAGCGTGATTGAAGTTCAGAGGGTTAAACAGTGTGAGAAGGGAAGAGAGTGTAGTGAGACCTCAGAGGGTTAAACAGTGTGAGATGGGGAGAGAGAGCGTGATTGAAGTTCAGAGGGTTAAACAGTGTGAGAAGGGGAGAGAGTGTAGTGAGACCTCAGAGGGTTAAACAGTGTGAGATGGGGAGACAGAGCGCGGTGTGAGTTCAGAGGGTTAAACAATGTGAGAAGGCGACAGAGCGCAATGAGACTTCAGGGGTTAAACAGTGTGAGAAGGGGACAGAGAATGCAGTGAGAGTTCAGAGGGATAAACAGTGTGAGATGGGGAGAGAGAGCGCGGGCAGAGTTCAGAGGGTTAAACAGTGTGAGATGGGGAGAGAGCGCGGTGAGAGTTCAGAGGGATAAACAGTGTGAGATGGGGAGAGAGAGCGCGGGCAGAGTTCAGAGGGTTAAACAGTGTGAGAAGGGGGAGAGAGAGCGTAGTGAGAAATCAGGGGGTTAAACAGTGTGAGAAGGGGGAGAAAGAAAGTGGTGAGTTCAGGCAGTTAAACAGTGTGAGATGGGGAGAGAGCGCGGTGAGATTCATAGGGTTAAACAGCATGAGAAGAGGGGAGAGAGCGCAGGCAGAGTTCAGAGGGTTAAACAGGGTGAGGTGAGACAGAGGACGGTGAGAGTTCAGGGGGTTAAAAAGTGTGAGATGGGGAGAGAGCGCGCGGTGACAGTTCAGAGGGTTAAACAGTGTGAGATGGGGAGAGAAAGCGCGCTGAGATTCATCGGGTTAAACAGGGGGAGAAGGGGATAGAGTGCGGAGAGAGTTCAGAGGGTTAAACAGCGTGAGATGGGCAGAAAGAGCGTGGAGAGAGTTCAGGGGGTTAAACAATGTGAGATGGGTAGAGAGAGCGTGATTGAAGTTCAGAGGGTTAAACAGTGTGAGAAGCGGAGAGAGCGCAGTGAGACCTCAGGGGGTTAAACAGTGTGAGAAGGGGAGAGAGAGTGCCCTGAGAGTTCAGAGGGTTAAACAATGTGAGAAGGCGACAGAGCGCAGTGAGACTTCAGGTGTTAAACAGTGTGAGAAGGAGAGACAGAGCGCGGTAAGAGTTCAGAGGGTTAAACAATGTGAGAAGGCGACAGAGCGCAGTGAGACTTCAGGGGTTAAACAGTGTGAGAAGGGGAGAGAGAATGCGGTGAGAGTTCAGAGGGATAAACAGTGTGAGATGGGGAGAGAGCGCGGTGAGAGTTCAGAGGGATAAACAGTGTGAGATGGGGAGAGAGAGCGCGGGCAGAGTTCAGAGGGTTAAACAGTGTGAGAAGGGGGAGAGAGAGCGTAGTGAGAAATCAGGGGATTAAACAGTGTGAGAAGGGGGAGAAAGAAAGTGGTGAGTTCAGGCAGTTAAACAGTGTGAGATGGGGAGAGAGAGCGCGGTGAGATTCATAGGGTTAAACAGTGTGAGAAGAGGAGAGAGTGCGCAGGCAGAGTTCATAAGGTTAAACAGGGTGAGAAGGTGAGACAGAGGATGTTGAGAGTTTAGGGGTTTAAACTGTGTGAGATGGGGAGAGAGAGCGTGGTGAGAGTTCAGGGGGATAAAGAGTGTGAGATGGGGAGAGAGCACGGTGAGATTCATAGGGTTAATCAGGGGGAGTAGGGGATAGAGTGCGGAGAGAGTTCAGAGGGTTAAACAGCGTGAGATGGGGAGAGAGAGCGTGGAGAGAGTTCAGGGGGTTAAACAATGTGAGATGGGGAGAGAGAGTGCGGTGAGAGTTCAGAGGGATAAGCAGTGTGAGTAGGGGATAGAGTGCGGAGAGAGTTCAGGGGGTTAAACAATGTGAGATGGGGAGAGAGAGCGTGACTGAGGTCAGAGGGTTAAACAGTGTGAGAAGCGGAGAGATCGCAGTGAGACTTCAGGGGGTTAAACAGAGTGAGAAGAGGAGAGCGAGTGCGTTGAGAGTTCAGAGTGTTAAATAGTGTGAGAAGGGGGAGAGAGAGTGCGGTGAGAGTTCAGAGGGATAAACAGGGTGAGATGGGAAGAGAGAGCTGGTGAGAGATCAGGGGTTTAAACAGTGTGAGAAGGTGAGAGCGAGTGCGTTGAGAGTTCAGAGTGTTAAATAGTGTGAGAAGGCAGAGAGAGAGTGCGGTGAGAGTTCATAGGGATAAACAGGGTGAGATGGGAAGAGAGAGCGCGGGCAGAGTTCAGACGGTTAAACAGTGTGAGAGAGAGAGAGCGCGGTGAGAGTTCAGAGTGTTAAACAGTGTGAGATGGGGTGAGAGAGTGCGGTGAGAGTGCAGAGGGTTAAACAGTGTGAGAAGGGGAGAGAGAGTGCGTTGAGAGTTCAGAGGGTTAAATAGTGTGAGATGGGGAGAGAAATGCGGTGAGAGTTCAGAGGGATAAACAGGGTGAGATGGGAAGAGTGAGCGCGGGCAGAGCTCAGAGGTTTAAACAGAGTGAGATGGGGAGAGAGAGTGCGGTGAGCGTTCAGAGGGATAAACAGTGTGAGATGGGGAGAGAGAGTGCGGTGAGAGTTCAGAAGGATAAACAGTGTGAGATGGGGAGAGAGAGCGCGGGCAGAGTTCAGAGGGTTAAACAGTGTGAGAAGGGGGAGAGAGAGCGTAGTGAGAAATCAGGGGATTAAACAGTGTGAGAAGGGGGAGAAAGAAAGTGGTGAGTTCAGGCAGTTAAACAGTGTGAGATGGGGAGAGAGAGCGCGGTGAGATTCATAGGGTTAAACAGTGTGAGAAGAGGACAGAGAGCGCAGGCAGAGTTCATAAGGTTAAACAGGGTGAGAAGGTGAGACAGAGGATGTTGAGAGTTTAGGGGTTTAAACTGTGTGAGATGGGGAGAGAGAGCGTGGTGAGAGTTCAGGGGGATAAAGAGTGTGAGATGGGGAGAGAGCACGGTGAGATTCATAGGGTTAATCAGGGGGAGTAGGGGATAGAGTGCGGAGAGAGTTCAGAGGGTTAAACAGCGTGAGATGGGGAGAGAGAGCGTGGAGAGAGTTCAGGGGGTTAAACAATGTGAGATGGGGAGAGAGAGTGCGGTGAGAGTTCAGAGGGATAAGCAGTGTGAGTAGGGGATAGAGTGCGGAGAGAGTTCAGGGGGTTAAACAATGTGAGATGGGGAGAGAGAGCGTGACTGAGGTCAGAGGGTTAAACAATGTGAGAAGCGGAGAGATCGCAGTGAGACTTCAGGGGGTTAAACAGTGTGAGATGGGGAGAGAGAGTGCGTTGAGAGTTCAGAGGGTTAAATAGTGTGAGATGGGGAGAGAGAGCGCGGGCAGCGTTCAGAGGGTTAAACAGTGTGAGATGGGGAGAGACAGCATGTTTGAAGTTGAGAGGGTTAAACAGTGTGAGATGGGGAGAGAGAGTGCATTGAGAGTTCAGAGGGTTAAACAGTGTGAGATGGGGAGAGAGAGCGTGATTGAAGTTCAGAGGGTTAAACAGTGTGAGAAGGGGAGAGAGTGTAGTGAGACCTCAGAGGGTTAAACAGTGTGAGATGGGGAGAGAGAGCGTGATTGAAGTTCAGAGGGTTAAACAGTGTGAGAAGGGGAGAGAGTGTAGTGAGACCTCAGAGGGTTAAACAGTGTGAGATGGGGAGAGAGAGCGTGATTGAAGTTCAGAGGGTTAAACAGTGTGAGAAGGGGAGAGAGTGTAGTGAGACCTCAGAGGGTTAAACAGTGTGAGATGGGGAGACAGAGCGCGGTGTGAGTTCAGAGGGTTAAACAATGTGAGAAGGCGACAGAGCGCAATGAGACTTCAGGGGTTAAACAGTGTGAGAAGGGGACAGAGAATGCAGTGAGAGTTCAGAGGGATAAACAGTGTGAGATGGGGAGAGAGAGCGCGGGCAGAGTTCAGAGGGTTAAACAGTGTGAGATGGGGAGAGAGCGCGGTGAGAGTTCAGAGGGATAAACAGTGTGAGATGGGGAGAGAGAGCGCGGGCAGAGTTCAGAGGGTTAAACAGTGTGAGAAGGGGGAGAGAGAGCGTAGTGAGAAATCAGGGGGTTAAACAGTGTGAGAAGGGGGAGAAAGAAAGTGGTGAGTTCAGGCAGTTAAACAGTGTGAGATGGGGAGAGAGCGCGGTGAGATTCATAGGGTTAAACAGCATGAGAAGAGGGGAGAGAGCGCAGGCAGAGTTCAGAGGGTTAAACAGGGTGAGGTGAGACAGAGGACGGTGAGAGTTCAGGGGGTTAAAAAGTGTGAGATGGGGAGAGAGCGCGCGGTGACAGTTCAGAGGGTTAAACAGTGTGAGATGGGGAGAGAAAGCGCGCTGAGATTCATCGGGTTAAACAGGGGGAGAAGGGGATAGAGTGCGGAGAGAGTTCAGAGGGTTAAACAGCGTGAGATGGGCAGAAAGAGCGTGGAGAGAGTTCAGGGGGTTAAACAATGTGAGATGGGTAGAGAGAGCGTGATTGAAGTTCAGAGGGTTAAACAGTGTGAGAAGCGGAGAGAGCGCAGTGAGACCTCAGGGGGTTAAACAGTGTGAGAAGGGGAGAGAGAGTGCCCTGAGAGTTCAGAGGGTTAAACAATGTGAGAAGGCGACAGAGCGCAGTGAGACTTCAGGTGTTAAACAGTGTGAGAAGGAGAGACAGAGCGCGGTAAGAGTTCAGAGGGTTAAACAATGTGAGAAGGCGACAGAGCGCAGTGAGACTTCAGGGGTTAAACAGTGTGAGAAGGGGAGAGAGAATGCGGTGAGAGTTCAGAGGGATAAACAGTGTGAGATGGGGAGAGAGCGCGGTGAGAGTTCAGAGGGATAAACAGTGTGAGATGGGGAGAGAGAGCGCGGGCAGAGTTCAGAGGGTTAAACAGTGTGAGAAGGGGGAGAGAGAGCGTAGTGAGAAATCAGGGGATTAAACAGTGTGAGAAGGGGGAGAAAGAAAGTGGTGAGTTCAGGCAGTTAAACAGTGTGAGATGGGGAGAGAGAGCGCGGTGAGATTCATAGGGTTAAACAGTGTGAGAAGAGGAGAGAGTGCGCAGGCAGAGTTCATAAGGTTAAACAGGGTGAGAAGGTGAGACAGAGGATGTTGAGAGTTTAGGGGTTTAAACTGTGTGAGATGGGGAGAGAGAGCGTGGTGAGAGTTCAGGGGGATAAAGAGTGTGAGATGGGGAGAGAGCACGGTGAGATTCATAGGGTTAATCAGGGGGAGTAGGGGATAGAGTGCGGAGAGAGTTCAGAGGGTTAAACAGCGTGAGATGGGGAGAGAGAGCGTGGAGAGAGTTCAGGGGGTTAAACAATGTGAGATGGGGAGAGAGAGTGCGGTGAGAGTTCAGAGGGATAAGCAGTGTGAGTAGGGGATAGAGTGCGGAGAGAGTTCAGGGGGTTAAACAATGTGAGATGGGGAGAGAGAGCGTGACTGAGGTCAGAGTGTTAAACAGTGTGAGAAGCGGAGAGATCGCAGTGAGACTTCAGGGGGTTAAACAGAGTGAGAAGAGGAGAGCGAGTGCGTTGAGAGTTCAGAGTGTTAAATAGTGTGAGAAGGGGGAGAGAGAGTGCGGTGAGAGTTCAGAGGGATAAACAGGGTGAGATGGGAAGAGAGAGCTGGTGAGAGATCAGGGGTTTAAACAGTGTGAGAAGGTGAGAGCGAGTGCGTTGAGAGTTCAGAGTGTTAAATAGTGTGAGAAGGCAGAGAGAGAGTGCGGTGAGAGTTCATAGGGATAAACAGGGTGAGATGGGAAGAGAGAGCGCGGGCAGAGTTCAGACGGTTAAACAGTGTGAGAGAGAGAGAGCGCGGTGAGAGTTCAGAGTGTTAAACAGTGTGAGATGGGGTGAGAGAGTGCGGTGAGAGTGCAGAGGGTTAAACAGTGTGAGAAGGGGAGAGAGAGTGCGTTGAGAGTTCAGAGGGTTAAATAGTGTGAGATGGGGAGAGAAATGCGGTGAGAGTTCAGAGGGATAAACAGGGTGAGATGGGAAGAGTGAGCGCGGGCAGAGCTCAGAGGTTTAAACAGAGTGAGATGGGGAGAGAGAGTGCGGTGAGCGTTCAGAGGGATAAACAGTGTGAGATGGGGAGAGAGAGTGCGGTGAGAGTTCAGAAGGATAAACAGTGTGAGATGGGGAGAGAGAGTGCGTTGAGAGTTCAGAGGGTTAAACAGTGTGAGATGGGGAGAGAGAGCGTGATTGAAGTTCAGAGGGTTAAACAGTGTGAGAAGGGGAGAGAGTGTAGTGAGACCTCAGAGGGTTAAACAGTGTGAGATGGGGAGAGAGAGCGTGATTGAAGTTCAGAGGGTTAAACAGTGTGAGAAGGGGAGAGAGTGTAGTGAGACCTCAGAGGGTTAAACAGTGTGATATGGGGAGACAGAGCGCGGTGTGAGTTCAGAGGGTTAAACAATGTGAGAAGGCGACAGAGCGCAATGAGACTTCAGGGGTTAAACAGTGTGAGAAGGGGACAGAGAATGCAGTGAGAGTTCAGAGGGATAAACAGTGTGAGATGGGGAGAGAGAGCGCGGTGAGAGTTCAGAGGGATAAACAGTGTGAGATGGGAAGAGAGAGCGCGGGCAGAGTTCAGAGGGTTAAACAGTGTGAGAAGGGGGAGAGAGAGGGTAGTGAGAAATCAGGGGGTTAAACAGTGTGAGATGGGGAGAGAGAGCGCGGGCAGAGTTCAGAGGGTTAAACAGTGTGAGAAGGGGGAGAGAGAGCGTAGTGAGAAATCAGGGGGTTAAACAGTGTGAGAAGGGGGAGAAAGAAAGTGGTGAGTTCAGGCAGTTAAACAGTGTGAGATGGGGAGAGAGAGCGCGGTGAGATTCATAGGGTTAAACAGCATGAGAAGAGGGGAGAGAGCGCAGGCAGAGTTCAGAGGGTTAAACAGGGTGAGGTGAGACAGAGGACGGTGAGAGTTCAGGGGGTTAAAAAGTGTGAGATGGGGAGAGAGCGCGCGGTGACAGTTCAGAGGGTTAAACAGTGTGAGATGGGGAGAGAAAGCGCGCTGAGATTCATCGGGTTAAACAGGGGGAGAAGGGGATAGAGTGCGGAGAGAGTTCAGAGGGTTAAACAGCGTGAGATGGGCAGAAAGAGCGTGGAGAGAGTTCAGGGGGTTAAACAATGTGAGATGGGTAGAGAGAGCGTGATTGAAGTTCAGAGGGTTAAACAGTGTGAGAAGCGGAGAGAGCGCAGTGAGACCTCAGGGGGTTAAACAGTGTGAGAAGGGGAGAGAGAGTGCCCTGAGAGTTCAGAGGGTTAAACAGTGTGAGATGGGGAGACAGAGCGCGGTGAGAGTTCAGAGGGTTAAACAATGTGAGAAGGCGACAGAGCGCAGTGAGACTTCAGGGGTTAAACAGTGTGAGAAGGGGAGAGAGAATGCGGTGAGAGTTCAGAGGGATAAACAGTGTGAGATGGGGAGAGAGAGCGCGGTGAGATTCATAGGGTTAAACAGTGTGAGAAGAGGAGAGAGTGCGCGGGCAGAGTTCATAAGGTTAAACAGGGTGAGAAGGTGAGACAGAGGATGTTGAGAGTTTAGGGGTTTAAACTGTGTGAGATGGGGAGAGAGAGCGTGGTGAGAGTTCAGGGGGATAAAGAGTGTGAGATGGGGAGAGAGCACGGTGAGATTCATAGGGTTAATCAGGGGGAGTAGGGGATAGAGTGCGGAGAGAGTTCAGAGGGTTAAACAGCGTGAGATGGGGAGAGAGAGCGTGGAGAGAGTTCAGGGGGTTAAACAATGTGAGATGGGGAGAGAGAGAGTGCGGTGAGAGTTCAGAGGGATAAGCAGTGTGAGTAGGGGATAGAGTGCGGAGAGAGTTCAGGGGGTTAAACAATGTGAGATGGGGAGAGAGAGCGTGACTGAGGTAAGAGGGTTAAACAGTGTGAGAAGCGGAGAGAACGCAGTGAGACCTCAGGGGGTTAAACACTGTGAGAAGGGGAGAGAGAGTGCCGTAAGAGTTCAGAGGGTTAAACAGTGTGAGATGGGGAGACAGCGCGGTGAGAGTTCAGAGGGTTAAACAATGTGAGAAGGCGACAGAGCGCAGTGAGACTTCAGGGGTTAAACAGTGTGAGAAGGGGAGAGAGAATGCGGTGAGAGTTCAGAGGGATAAACAGTGTGAGATGGGGAGAGAGCGCGGTGAGACTTCAGAGGGATAAACAGTGTGAGATGGGGAGAGAGAGAGCGCGGGCAGAGTTCAGAGGGTTAAACAGTGTGAGATGGGGAGAGAGCGTAGTGAGAAATCAGGGGATTAAACAGTGTGAGAAGGGGAGAGAGAATGCGGTGCGAGTTCAGAGGGTTAAACAGTGTGAGAAGGGGGAGAGAGAGCGTAGTGAGAAATCAGGGGATTAAACAGTGTGAGAAGGGGGAGAAAGAAAGTGGTGAGTTCAGGCAGTTAAACAGTGTGAGATGGGGAGAGAGAGCGCGGTGAGATTCATAGGGTTAAACAGTGTGAGAAGAGGAGAGAGAGCGCAGGCAGAGTTCATAAGGTTAAACAGGGTGAGAAGGTGAGACAGAGGATGTTGAGAGTTTAGGGGTTTAAACTGTGAGATGGGGAGAGAGAGCGTGGTGAGAGTTCAGGGGGATAAAGAGTGTGAGATGGGGAGAGAGCGCGGTGAGATTCATAGGGTTAATCAGGGGGAGTAGGGGATAGAGTGCAGAGAGAGTTCAGGGGGTTAAACAATGTGAGATGGGGAGAGAGAGCGTGACTGAGGTCATAGGGTTAAACAATGTGAGAAGCGGAGAGATCGCAGTGAGATTTCAGGGGGTTAAACAGTCTGAGAAGGGGAGAGAGAGTGCGTTGAGAGTTCAGAGGGTTAAATAGTGTGAGATGGGGAGAGAGAGTGCGGTGAGAGTTCAGAGGGTTAAACAGTGTGAGAAGGGGAGAGAGTGCAGTGAGACCTCAGAGGGTTAAACAGTGTGAGATGGGGAGACAGAGCGCAGTGTGAGTTCAGAGGGTTAAACAATGTGAGAAGGCGACAGAGCGCAATGAGACTTCAGGGGTTAAACAGTGTGAGAAGGGGAGAGAGAATGCGGTGAGAGTTCAGAGGGATAAACAGTGTGAGATGGGGAGAGAGAGCGCGGGCAGAGTTCAGAGGGATAAACAGTGTGAGATGGGGAGAGAGCGTAGTGAGAAATCAGGGGATTAAACAGTGTGAGAAGGGGGAGAAAGAAAGTGGTGAGTTCAGGCAGTTAAACAGTGTGAGATGGGGAGAGAGAGCGCGGTGAGATTCATAGGGTTAAACAGTGTGAGAAGAGGAGAGAGAGCGCAGGCAGAGTTCATAAGGTTAAACAGGGTGAGAAGGTGAGACAGAGGATGTTGAGAGTTTAGGGGTTTAAACTGTGAGATGGGGAGAGAGAGCGTGGTGAGAGTTCAGGGGATAAAGAGTGTGAGATGGGGAGAGCGCGCGGTGAGATTCATAGGGTTAATCAGGGGGAGTAGGGGATAGAGTGCGGAGAGAGTTCAGAGGGTTAAACAGCGTGAGATGGGGAGAGAGAGCGTGGAGAGAGTTCAGGGGGTTAAACAATGTGAGATGGGGAGAGAGAGCGTGACTGAGGTCAGAGGGTTAAACAGTGTGAGAAGCGGAGAGATCGCAGTGAGACTTCAGGGGGTTAAACAGTGTGAGATGGGGAGAGAGAGTGCAATGAGAGTTCAGAGGGATAAACAGTGTGAGATGGGGAGAGAGCGTAGTGAGAATTCAGGGGGTTAAACAGTGTGAGAATGGGGAGAAAGAAAGCGGTGAGTTCAGGCTGTTAAACCGTGTGAGATGGGGAGAGAGCGCGGTGAGATTGATAGGGTTAAACAGCATGAGACTAGGGGAGAGAGCGCAGGCAGAGTTCAGAGGGTTAAACAGGGTGAGAAGGTGAGACAGAGGACGTTGAGAGTTTAGGGGTTTAAACTGTGTGAGATGGGGAGAGAGAGCGCGGTGACAGTTCAGAGGGTTAAACAGTGTGAGATGGGGAGAGAAAGCGCGGTGAGATTCATCGGGTTAAACGGGGGAGAAGGGGATAGAGTGCGGAGAGAGTTCAGAGGGTTAAACAGTGTGAGATGGGCAGAAAGAGCGTGGAGAGAGTTCAGGGGGTTAAACAATGTGAGATGGGGAGACAGAGCGTGATTGAAGTTTAGAGGGTTAAACAGTGTGAGAAGCGGAGAGAGCGCAGTGAGACCTCAGGGGGTTAAACAGTGTGAGAAGGGGAGAGAGAGTGCCGTGAGAGTTCAGAGGGTTAAACAGTGTGAGATGGGGAGACAGAGCGCGGTGAGAGTTCAGAGGGTTAAACAATGTGAGAAGGCGACAGAGCGCAATGAGACTTCAGGGGTTAAACAGTGTGAGAAGGGGAGAGAGAATGCGGTGAGAGTTCAGAGGGATAAACAGTGTGAGATGGGGAGAGAGCGCGGTGAGAGTTCAGAGGGATAAACAGTGTGAGATGGGGAGAGAGAGCGCGGGCAGAGTTCAGAGGGTTAAACAGTGTGAGAAGGGGGAGAGAGAGCGTAGTGAGAAATCAGGGGGTTAAACAGTGTGAGAAGGGGGAGAAAGAAAGTGGTGAGTTCAGGCAGTTAAACAGTGTGAGATGGGGAGAGAGAGCGCGGTGAGATTCATAGGGTTAAACAGTGTGAGAAGAGGACAGAGAGCGCAGGCAGAGTTCATAAGGTTAAACAGGGTGAGAAGGTGAGACAGAGGATGTTGAGAGTTTAGGGGTTTAAACTGTGTGAGATGGGGAGAGAGAGTGTGGTGAGAGTTCAGGGGGTTAAAGAGTGTGAGATGGGGAGAGCGCGCGGTGAGATTCATAGGGTTAATCAGGGGGAGAAGGGGATAGAGTGTGGAGAGAGTTCAGAGGGTTAAACAGCGTGAGATGGGGAGAGAGAGCGTGGAGAGAGTTCAGGGGGTTAAACAATGTGAGATGGGGAGAGAGAGCGTGACTGAGGTCAGAGGGTTAAACAGTGTGAGAAGCGGAGAGATCGCAGTGAGACTTCAGGGGGTTAAACAGTGTGAGAAGGGGAGAGCGAGTGCGTTGAGAGTTCAGAGTGTTAAATAGTGTGAGAAGGGGGAGAGATAGTGCGGTGAGAGTTCAGAGGGTTAAACAGTGTGAGAAGGGGAGAGCGAGTGCGTTGAGAGTTCAGAGTGTTAAATAGTGTGAGAAGGGGGAGAGAGAGTGCGGTGAGAGTTCAGAGGGATAAACAGGGTGAGATGGGAAGAGAGAGCGCGGGCAGAGCTCAGAGGGTTAAACAGTGTGAGAGAGAGAGAGCGTGCTGAGAGTTCAGGGGGTTAAACAGTGTGAGATGGGGAGAGAGAGTGCGGTGAGAGTGCAGAGGGTTAAACAGTGTGAGATGGGGGAGAGAGAGCGCAGTGAGACTTCAGGGGGTTAAACAGTGTGAGAAGGGGAGAGAGAGTGCGTTGAGAGTTCAGAGGGTTAAATAGTGTGAGATGGGGAGAGAAATGCGGTGAGAGTTCAGAGGGATAAACAGGGTGAGATGGGAAGAGAGAGCGCGGGCAGAGCTCAGAGGTTTAAACAGTGTGAGAAGGGGGAGAAAGAAAGCGGTGAGTTCAGGCAGTTAAACCGTGTGAGATGGGGAGAGCGCGCGGTGAGATTGATAGGGTTAAACAGCATGAGAAGAGGGGAGAGAGCGCAGGCAGAGTTCAGAGGGTTAAACAGGGTGAGAAGGTGAGACAGAGGACGTTGAGAGTTTAGGGGTTTAAACTGCGTGAGATGGGGAGAGAGAGCGTGGTGAGAGTTCAGGGGGTTAAAGAGTGTGAGATGGGGAGAGAGCGCGCGGTGACAGTTCAGAGGGTTAAACAGTGTGAGATGGGGAGAGAAAGCGCGGTGAGATTAATCGGGTTAAACAGGGGGAGAAGGGGATAGAGTGCGGAGAGAGTTCAGAGGGTTAAACAGCGTGAGATGGGCAGAAAGAGCGTGGAGAGAGTTCAGGGGGTTAAAAAATGTGAGATGGGGAGAGAGAGCGTGATTGAAGTTCAGAGGGTTAAACAGTGTGAGAAGCGGAGAGAGCGCAGTGAGACCTCAGGGGGTTAAACAGCGAGAGAAGGGGAGAGAGAGTGCCGTGAGAGTTCAGAGGGTTAAACAGTGTGAGATGGGGAGACAGAGCGCAGTGAGACTTCAGGGGTTAAACAGTGTGAGAAGGGGAGAGAGAATGCGGTGAGAGTTCAGAGGGATAAACAGTGTGAGATGGGGAGAGAGCGCGGTGAGAGTTCAGAGGGATAAACAGTGTGAGATGGGGAGAGAGAGCGCGGGCAGAGTTCAGAGGGTTAAACAGTGTGAGAAGGCGACAGAGCGCAGTGAGACTTCAGGGGTTAAACAGTGTGAGAAGGGGAGAGAGAATGCGGTGAGAGTTCAGAGGGATAAACAGTGTGAGATGGGGAGAGAGCGCGGTGAGAGTTCAGAGGGATAAACAGTGTGAGATGGGGAGAGAGAGCGCGGGCAGAGTTCAGAGGGTTAAACAGTGTGAGAAGGGGGAGAGAGAGCGTAGTGAGAAATCAGGGGGTTAAACAGTGTGAGAAGGGGGAGAAAGAAAGTGGTGAGTTCAGGCAGTTAAACAGTGTGAGATGGGGAGAGAGCGCGGTGAGATTCATAGGGTTAAACAGTGTGAGAAGAGGAGAGAGAGCGCAGGCAGAGTTCATAAGGTTAAACAGGGTGAGAAGGTGAGACAGAGGATGTTGAGAGTTTAGGGGATAAACTGTGTGAGATGGGGAGAGAGAGCGTGGTGAGAGTTCAGGGGGTTAAAGAGTGTGAGATGGGGAGAGAGCGCGGTGAGATTCATAGGGTTAATCAGGGGGAGAAGGGGATAGAGTGTGGAGAGAGTTCAGAGGGTTAAACAGCGTGAGATGGGGAGAGAGAGCGTGGAGAGAGTTCAGGGGTTTAAACAATGTGAGATGGGGAGAGAGAGCGTGACTGAGGTCAGAGGGTTAAACAGTGTGAGAAGCGGAGAGGTCGCAGTGAGACTTCAGAGGGTTAAACAGTCTGAGAAGGGGAGAGAGAGTGCGTTGAGAGTTCAGAGTGTTAAATAGTGTGAGAAGGGGGAGAGAGAGTGCGGTGAGAGTTCAGAGGGATAAACAGGGTGAGATGGGAAGAGAGAGCGCGGGCAGAGCTCAGAGGGTTAAACAGTGTGAGATGGGGAGAGAGAGCGCGGTGAGAGTTCAGAAGGTTAAACAGTGTGAGCTGGGGAGAGAGAGCACGGTGAGATTCATAGGGTTAAACAGGGGGAGAAGGGGATAGAGTGCGGAGAGAGTTCAGAGGGTTAAACAGCGTGAGATGGGGAGAGAGAGCGTGGAGAGTGTTCAGGGGGTTAAACAATGTGAGATGGGGAGAGAGAGCGTGACTGAGGTCAGAGGGTTAAACAGTGTGAGAAGCGGAGAGATCGCAGTGAGACTTCAGGGGGTTAAACAGTGTGAGAAGGGGAGAGCGAGTGCGTTGAGAGTTCAGAGTGTTAAATAGTGTGAGAAGGCAGAGAGAGAGTGCGGTGAGAGTTCATAGGGATAAACAGGGTGAGATGGGAAGAGAGAGCGCGGGCAGAGCTCAGAGGGTTAAACAGTGTGAGAGAGAGAGAGCGCGGTGAGAGTTCAGGGGGTTAAACAGTGTGAGATGGGGGAGAGAGAGTGCGGTGAGAGTGCAGAGGGTTAAACAGTGTGAGATGGGGAGAGAAATGCGGTGAGAGTTCAGAGGGATAAACAGGGTGAGATGGGAAGAGAGAGCGCGGGCAGAGCTCAGAGGTTTAAACAGTGTGAGATGGGGAGAGAGAGTGCGGTGAGAGTGCAGAGGGTTAAACAGTGTGAGAAGGGGAGAGAGAGTGCGTTGAGAGTTCAGAGGGTTAAATAGTGTGAGATGGGGAGAGAAATGCGGTGAGAGTTCAGAGGGATAAACAGGGTGAGATGGGAACAGAGAGCGCGGGCAGAGTTCAGAGGGTTAAACAGTGTGAGAAGGGGGAGAGAGAGCGTAGTGAGAAATCAGGGGATTAAACAGTGTGAGATGGGGAGAGAGAGTGCGGTGAGCGTTCAGAGGGATAAACAGTGTGAGATGGAGAGAGAGAGTGCGGTGAGAGTTCAGAGGGATAAACAGTGTGAGATGGGGAGAGAGAGTGCGGTGAGAGTTCAGAGGGATAAACAGTGTGAGATGGAGAGAGAGAGCACGTTTAGATTCATAGGGTTAAACAGGGGGAGAAGGGGATAGAGTGCGGAGAAAGTTCAGAGGGTTAAACAGCGTGAGATGGGGAGAGAGAGCGTGGAGAGAGTTCAGGGGGTTAAACAATGTGAGATGGGGAGAGAGAGCGTGACTGAGGTAAGAGGGTTAAACAGTGTGAGAAGCGGAGAGAGCGCAGTGAGACCTCAGGGGGTTAAACAGTGTGAGAAGGGGAGAGAGAGTGCCGTGAGAGTTCAGAGGGTTAAACAGTGTGAGATGGGGAGACAGCGCGGTGAGAGTTCAGAGGGTTAAACAATGTGAGAAGGCGACAGAGCGCAGTGAGACTTCAGGGGTTAAACAGTGTGAGAAGGGGAGACAGAGCGCGGTAAGAGTTCAGAGGGTTAAACAATGTGAGAAGGCGACAGAGCGCAGTGAGACTTCAGGGGTTAAACAGTGTGAGATGGGGAGAGAGAGCGCGGTGAGAGTTCAGAGGGATAAACAGTGTGAGATGGGGAGAGAGCGCGGTGAGAGTTCAGAGGGATAAACAGTGTGAGATGGGGAGAGAGAGCGCGGGCAGAGTTCAGAGGGATAAACAGTGTGAGAAGGGGGAGAGAGAGCGTAGTGAGAAATCAGGGGATTAAACAGTGTGAGAAGGGGGAGAAAGAAAGTGGTGAGTTCAGGCAGTTAAACAGTGTGAGATGGGGAGAGAGAGCGCGGTGAGATTCATAGGGTTAAACAGTGTGAGAAGAGGAGAGAGAGCGCAGGCAGAGTTCATAAGGTTAAACAGGGTGAGAAGGTGAGACAGAGGATGTTGAGAGTTTAGGGGTTTAAACTGTGTGAGATGGGGAGAGAGAGCGTGGTGAGAGTTCAGGGGGATAAAGAGTGTGAGATGGGGAGAGAGCGCGGTGAGATTCATAGGGTTAATCAGGGGGAGTAGGGGATAGAGTGCGGAGAGAGTTCAGAGGGTTAAACAGCGTGAGTTGGGGAGAGAGAGCGTGGAGAGAGTTCAGGGGGTTAAACAATGTGAGATGGGGAGAGAGAGCGTGACTGAGGTCAGAGGGTTAAACAGTGTGAGAAGCGGAGAGATCGCAGTGAGACCTCAGAGTGTTAAATAGTGTGAGAAGGGGGAGAGAGTGCGGTGAGAGTTCAGAGGGATAAACAGGGTGAGATGGGAAGAGAGAGCTGGTGAGAGATCAGGGGTTTAAACAGTGTGAGAAGGTGAGAGCGAGTGCGTTGAGAGTTCAGAGTGTTAAATAGTGTGAGAAGGGGGAGAGAGAGTGCGGTGAGAGTTCAGAGGGATAAACAGGGTGAGATGGGAAGAGAGAGCTGGTGAGAGATCAGGGGTTTAAACAGTGTGAGAAGGCAGAGAGTGCGTTGAGAGTTCAGAGTGTTAAATAGTGTGAGAAGGCAGAGAGAGAGTGCGGTGAGAGTTGATAGGGATAAACAGAGTGAGATGGGAAGAGAGAGCGCGGGCAGAGCTCAGAGGTTTAAACAGTGTGAGAGAGAGAGAGCGCGGTGAGAGTTCAGGGGGTTAAACAGTGTGAGATGGGGGAGAGAGAGTGCGGTGAGAGTGCAGAGGGTTAAACAGTGTGAGATGGGGAGAGAAATGCGGTGAGAGTTCAGAGGGATAAACAGGGTGAGATGGGAAGAGAGAGCGTGGGCAGAGCTCAGAGGTTTAAACAGTGTGAGATGGGGAGAGAGAGTGCGGTGAGAGTGCAGAGGGTTAAACAGTGTGAGAAGGGGAGAGAGAGTGCGTTGAGAGTTCAGAAGGTTAAATAGTGTGAGATGGGGAGAGAAATGCGGTGAGAGTTCAGAGGGATAAACAGGGTGAGATGGGAACAGAGAGCGCGGGCAGAGTTCAGAGGGTTAAACAGTGTGAGATGGGGAGAGAGAGTGCGGTGAGAGTGCAGAGGGTTAAACAGTGTGAGAAGGGGAGAGAGAGTGCGTTGAGAGTTCAGAGGGTTAAATAGTGTGAGATGGGGAGAGAAATGCGGTGAGAGTTCAGAGGGATAAACAGGGTGAGATGGGAACAGAGAGCGCGGGCAGAGTTCAGAGGGTTAAACAGTGTGAGAAGGGGGAGAGAGAGCGTAGTGAGAAATCAGGGGATTAAACAGTGTGAGATGGGGAGAGAGAGTGCGGTGAGCGTTCAGAGGGATAAACAGTGTGAGATGGAGAGAGAGAGTGCGGTGAGAGTTCAGAGGGATAAACAGTGTGAGATGGGGAGAGAGAGTGCGGTGAGAGTTCAGAGGGATAAACAGTGTGAGATGGAGAGAGAGAGCACGTTGAGATTCATAGGGTTAAACAGGGGGAGAAGGGGATAGAGTGCGGAGAGAGTTCAGAGGGTTAAACAGCGTGAGATGGGGAGAGAGAGCGTGGAGAGAGTTCAGGGGGTTAAACAATGTGAGATGGGGAGAGAGAGCGTGACTGAGGTAAGAGGGTTAAACAGTGTGAGAAGCGGAGAGAGCGCAGTGAGACCTCAGGGGGTTAAACAGTGTGAGAAGGGGAGAGAGAGTGCCGTGAGAGTTCAGAGGGTTAAACAGTGTGAGATGGGGAGACAGCGCGGTGAGAGTTCAGAGGGTTAAACAATGTGAGAAGGCGACAGAGCGCAGTGAGACTTCAGGGGTTAAACAGTTTGAGAAGGGGAGACAGAGCGCGGTAAGAGTTCAGAGGGTTAAACAATGTGAGAAGGCGACAGAGCGCAGTGAGACTTCAGGGGTTAAACAGTGTGAGATGGGGAGAGAGAGCGCGGTGAGAGTTCAGAGGGATAAACAGTGTGAGATGGGGAGAGAGCGCGGTGAGAGTTCAGAGGGATAAACAGTGTGAGATGGGGAGAGAGAGAGCGCGGGCAGAGTTCAGAGGGTTAAACAGTGTGAGATGGGGAGAGAGCGTAGTGAGAAATCAGGGGATTAAACAGTGTGAGAAGGGGGAGAAAGAAAGTGGTGAGTTCAGGCAGTTAAACAGTGTGAGATGGGGAGAGAGAGCGCGGTGAGATTCATAGGGTTAAACAGTGTGAGAAGAGGAGAGAGAGCGCAGGCAGAGTTCATAAGGTTAAACAGGGTGAGAAGGTGAGACAGAGGATGTTGAGAGTTTAGGGGTTTAAACTGTGTGAGATGGGGAGAGAGAGCGTGGTGAGAGTTCAGGGGGATAAAGAGTGTGAGATGGGGAGAGAGCGCGGTGAGATTCATAGGGTTAATCAGGGGGAGTAGGGGATAGAGTGCGCAGAGAGTTCAGAGGGTTAAACAGCGTGAGATGGGGAGAGAGAGCGTGGAGAGAGTTCAGGGGGTTAAACAATGTGAGATGGGGAGAGAGAGCGTGACTGAGGTCAGAGGGTTAAACAGTGTGAGAAGCGGAGAGATCGCAGTGAGACTTCAGGGGGTTAAACAGTGTGAGATGGGGAGAGAGAGTGCGTTGAGAGTTCAGAGTGTTAAATAGTGTGAGAAGGGGGAGAGAGAGTGCGGTGAGAGTTCAGAGGGTTAAATAGTGTGAGATGGGGAGAGAGAGCGCGGGCAGCGTTCAGAGGGTTAAATAGTGTGAGAAGGGGGAGAGAGAGTGCGGTGAGAGTTCAGAGGGATAAACAGGGTGAGATGGGAAGAGAGAGCTGGTGAGAGATCAGGGGTTTAAACAGTGTGAGAGAGAGAGAGCGAGTGCGTTGAGAGTTCAGAGTGTTAAATAGTGTGAGAAGGCAGAGAGAGAGTGCGGTGAGAGTTCATAGGGATAATCAGGGTGAGATGGGAAGAGAGAGCACGGGCAGAGCTCAGAGGGTTAAACAGTGTGAGAGAGAGAGAGCGCGGTGAGAGTTCAGGGGGTTAAACAGTGTGAGATGGGGGAGAGAGAGTGCGGTGAGAGTGCAGAGGGTTAAACAGTGTGAGAAGGGGAGAGAGAGTGCGTTCAGAGTTCAGAGGTTTAAATAGTGTGAGATGGGGAGAGAAATGCGGTGAGAGTTCAGAGGGATAAACAGGGTGAGATGGGAAGAGAGAGCGCGGGCAGAGCTCAGAGGTTTAAACAGTGTGAGATGGGGAGAGAGAGTGCGGTGAGCGTTCAGAGGGATAAACAGTGTGAGATGGGGAGAGAGCCCGGTGAGACTTCAGAGGGATAAACAGTGTGAGATGGGGAGAGAGAGCACGTTGAGATTCATAGGGTTAAACAGGGGGTGAAGGGGATATAGAGTGCGGAGAGAGTTCAGAGGGTTAAACAGCGTGAGATGGGGAGAGAGAGCGTGGAGAGAGTTCAGGGGGTTAAACAGTGTGAGATGGGGAGAGAGCGCAGTGAGACTTCAGGGAGTTAAACAGTGTGAGAAGGGGAGAGAGAGTGCGTGAGACTTCAGGGGGTTAAACAATGTGAGATAGGGAGAGACAGCATGTTTGAAGTTCAGAGGGTTAAACAGTGTGAGATGGGGGAGAGAGTGCAGTGAGACCTCAGAGGGATAAACAGTGTGAGATGGGGAGAGAGAGGGTAGTGAAAAATCAGTGGGTTAAACAGGGTGAGATGGGGAGAGAGAGCGCGGGCAGAGTTCAGAAGGTTAAACAGTGTGAGAAGGGGAGAGAGAGCGTAGTGAGAATTCAGGGGGTTAAACAGTGTGAGAATGGGGAGAAAGAAAGCGGTGAGTTCAGGCAGTTAAACCGTGTGAGATGGGTAGAGAGCGCGGTGAGATTCATAGGGTTAAACAGCATGAGAAGAGGAGAGAGAGCGCAGGCAGAGTTCAGAGGGTTAAACAGGGTGAGAAGGTGACACAGAGAACGTTGAGAGTTTAGGGGTTTAAACTGTGTGAGATGGGGAGAGAGAGCGTGGTGAGAGTTCAGGGGGTTAAAGAGTGTGAGATGGGGAGAGAGCGCGCGGTGACAGTTCAGAGGGTTAAACAGTGTGAGATGGGGAGAGAGCCCGCGGTGAGATTCATCGGGTTAAACAGGGGGAGAAGGGGATAGAGTGCGGAGAGAGTTCAGAGGGTTAAACAGCGTGAGATGGGCAGAAAGAGCGTGGAGAGAGTTCAGGGGGTTAAACAGTGTGAGATGGGGAGAGAGAGCATGATTGAAGTTCAGAGGGTTAAACAGTGTGAGAAGCGGAGAGAGCGCAGTGAGACCTCAGGGGGTTAAACAGTGTGAGAAGGGGAGAGAGAGTGCCGTGAGAGTTCAGAGGGTTAAACAGTGTGAGATGGGGAGACAGAGCACGGTGAGAGTTCAGAGGGTTAAACAATGTGAGAAGGCGACAGAGCGCAGTGTGACTTCAGGGGTTAAACAGTGTGAGAAGGGGAGAGAGAATGCGGTGAGAGTTCAGAGGGATAAACAGTGTGAGAAGGGGAGAGAGAATGCGGTGAGAGTTCAGAGGGATAAACAGTGTGAGATGGGGAGAGAGAATGCGGTGAGAGTTCAGAGGGATAAACAGTGTGAGAAGGGGGAGAGAGAGCGTAGTGAGAAATCAGGGGGTTAAACAGTGTGAGAAGGGGGAGAAAGAAAGTGGTGAGTTCAGGCAGTTAAACAGTGTGAGATGGGGAGAGAGAGCGCGGTGAGATTCATAGGGTTAAACAGTGTGAGAAGAGGAGAGAGAGCGCAGGCAGAGTTCATAAGGTTAAACAGGGTGAGAAGGTGAGACAGAGGATGTTGAGAGTTTAGGGGTTTAAACTGTGTGAGATGGGGAGAGAGAGCGTGGTGAGAGTTCAGGGGGATAAAGAGTGTGAGATGGGGAGAGAGCGCGGTGAGATTCATAGGGTTAATCAGGGGGAGAAGGGGATAGAGTGTGGAGAGAGTTCAGAGGGTTAAACAGCGTGAGATGGGGAGAGAGAGCGTGGAGAGAGTTCAGGGGGTTAAACAATGTGAGATGGGGAGAGAGAGCGTGACTGAGGTCAGAGGGTTAAACAGTGTGAGAAGCGGAGAGGTCGCAGTGAGACTTCAGAAGGTTAAACAGTCTGAGAAGGGGAGAGAGAGTGCGTTGAGAGTTCAGAGTGTTAAATAGTGTGAGAAGGGGGAGAGAGAGTGCGGTGAGAGTTCAGAGGGATAAACAGGGTGAGATGGGAAGAGAGAGCGCGGGCAGAGCTCAGAGGGTTAAACAGTGTGAGATGGGGAGAGAGTGCGTTGAGAGTTCAGAGGGTTAAATAGTGTGAGATGGGGAGAGAGAGCGCGGGCAGAGTTCAGAGGGTTAAACAGTGTGAGAAGGGGAGAGAGAGAGAGTGCGGTGAGAGTTCAGAGGGATAAACAGTTTGAGATGGGGAGAGAGCGCGGTGAGAGTTCAGGGGATTAAACAGTGTGAGATGGGAAGAGAGAGCGCGGGCAGAGTTCAGAGGTTTAAACAGTGTGAGATGGGGAGAGAGAGTGTGGTGAGAGTTCAGAGGGTTAAACAGTGTGAGATGGGGAGAGAGAGCACGGTGAGATTCATAGGGTTAAACAGGGGGAGAAGGGGATAGAGTGCGGAGAGAGTTCAGAGGGTTAAACAGCGTGAGATGGAGAGAGAGAGCGTGGAGAGTGTTCGGGGGTTAAACAATGTGAGATGGGGAGAGAGAGCGTGACTGAGGTCAGAGGGTTAAACAATGTGAGAAGCGGAGAGATCGCAGTGAGACTTCAGGGGGTTAAACAGTGTGAGAAGGGGAGAGAGAGTGCGTTGAGAGTTCAGAGGGTTAAACAGTGTGAGATGGGGAGAGAGAGCGCGTTGAGAGTTCAGAGGGTTAAACTGTGTGAGATGGGGAGAGAGAGCGTGATTGAAGTTCAGAGGGTTAAACAGTGTGAGAAGGGGAGAGAGTGCAGTGAGACCTCAGAGGGTTAAACAGTGTGAGATGGTAAGACAGAGCGCGGTGAGAGTTCAGAGGGTTAAACAATGTGAGAAGGCGACAGAGCGCAATGAGACTTCAGGGGTTAAACAGTGTGAGAAGGGGAGAGAGAATGCGGTGAGAGTTCAGAGGGATAAACAGTGTGAGATGGGGAGAGAGCGCGCGGTGACAGTTCAAAGGGTTAAACAGTGTGAGATGGGGAGAGAAAGCGCGGTGAGATTCATCGGGTTAAACAGGGGGAGAAGGGGATAGAGTGCGGAGAGAGTTCAGAGGGTTAAACAGCGTGAGATGGGGAGAGAGAGCGTGGAGAGAGTTCAGGGGGTTAAACAATGTGAGATGGGTAGAGAGAGCGTGATTGAAGTTCAGAGGGATAAACAGTGTGAGAAGCGGAGAGATCGCAGTGAGACCTCAGGGGGTTAAACAGTGTGAGAAGGGGAGAGAGAGCGCAGGCAGAGTTCAGAGGGTTAAACAATGTGAGAAGGCGACAGAGCGCATTGAGACTTCAGGGGTTAAACAGTGTGAGAAGGGGAGAGAGAATGCGGTGAGAGTTCAGAGGGATAAACAGTGTGAGATGGGGAGAGAGAGCGTAGTGAGAAATCAGGGGGTTAAACAGTGTGAGAAGGGGGAGAAAGAAAGTGGTGAGTTCAGGCAGTTAAACAGTGTGAGATGGGGAGAGAGAGCGCGGTGAGATTCATAGGGTTAAACAGTGTGAGAAGAGGAGAGAGAGCGCAGGCAGAGTTCATAAGGTTAAACAGGGTGAGAAGGTGAGACAGAGGATGTTGAGAGTTTAGGGGTTTAAACTGTGAGATGGGGAGAGAGAGCGTGGTGAGAGTTCAGGGGGATAAAGAGTGTGAGATGGGGAGAGAGCGCGCGGTGACAGTTCAGAGGGTTAAACAGTGTGAGATGGAGAGAGAGAGCGCGGTGAGATTCATCGGGTTAAACAGGGGGAGAAGGGGATAGAGTGCGGAGAGAGTTCAGAGGGTTAAACAGCGTGAGATGGGGAGAAAGAGTGTGGAGAGAGTTCAGGGGGTTAAACAATGTGAGATGGGGAGAGAGAGCGTGACTGAGGTCAGAGGGTTAAACAGTGTGAGAAGCGGAGAGATCACAGTGAGACTTCAGGGGGTTAAACAGTGTGAGAAGGGGAGAGAGAGTGCGTTGAGAGTTCAGAGTGTTAAATAGTGTGAGATGGGGAGAGAGACTGCGGTGAGAGTTCAGAGGGATAAACAGTGTGAGATAGGGAGAGACAGCATGTTTGAAGTTCAGAGGGTAAAACAGTGTGAGATGGGGAGAGAGGGCGTGTTGAGAGTTCAGAGGGTTAAACAGTGTGAGATGGGGAGAGAGAGCATGATTGAAGTTCAGAGGGTTAAACAGTGTCAGAAGGGGAGAGAGTGCAGTGAGACCTCAGAGGGTTAAACAGTGTGAGATGGGGAGACAGAGCGCGGTATGAGTTCAGAGGATTAAACAATGTGAGAAGGCGACAGAGCGCAATGAGACTTCAGGGGTTAAACAGTGTGAGAAGGGGACAGAGAATGCGGTGAGAGTTCAGAGGGATAAACGTGTGAGATGGGGAGAGAGAGCGCGGTGAGAGTTCAGAGGGATAAACAGTGTGAGATGGGGAGAGAGAGCGCGGTGAGAGTTCAGAGGGATAAACAGTGTGAGATGGGGAGAGAGAGCGCGGTGAGATTCATAGAGTTAAACAAGATGAGATGGGGAGAGAGAGCGCGGGCAGAGTTCAGAGGGATAAACAGTGTGAGATGGGGAGAAAGAGCGTGGAGAGAGTTCAGGGGGTTAAACAATGTGAGATGGGTAGAGAGCGCGGTGAGAGTTCAGAGGGATAAACAGTGTGAGAAGCGGAGAGAGCGCAGTGAGACCTCAGAGGGTTAAACAGTGTGAGATGGGGAGACAGAGCGCGATGAGAGTTCGGAGGGTTAAACAATGTGAGAAGGCGACAGAGCGCAGTGAGACTTCAGAGGGTTAAATAGTGTGAGATGGGGAGAGAGAGCGCGGTGAGAGTTCAGAGGGATAAACAGTGTGAGATGGGGAGAGAGCGCGGTGAGAGTTCAGAGGGTTAAACAGTGTGAGAAGGGGAGAGAGAGCGCGATGAGAGTTCAGAGGGATAAACAGTGTGAGATGGGGAGAGAGCGCGGTGAGAGTTCAGAGGGTTAAACAGTGTGAGATGGGGAGAGAGAGCGCGGGCAGAGTTCAGAGGGTTAAACAGTGTGAGAAGGGGGAGAAAGAAAGCGGTGAGTTCAGGCAGTTAAACCGCGTGAGATGGGGAGAGAGTGCGGTGAGATTCATAGGGTTAAACAGCGTGAGAAGAGGAGAGAGAGCGCTGGCAGAGTTCAGGGGGTTAAACAGTGTGCGATGGGGAGAGAGCACGCATTGAGGCTTCAGAGGGTTAAACAGTGTGAGAAGGGGAGAGACAGCGTGATTGAAGTTCAGAGGGTTAAACAGTGTGAGAAGGGGAGAGAGAGCGCGGTGAAAGTTCAGAGGGTTAAACAGTGTGAGATGGGGAGAGAGAGTGCCGTGAGAGTTCAGAGGGTTAAACAGTGTGAGATGGGGAGACAGAGCACGGTGAGAGTTCAGAGGGTTAAACAGTGTGAGATGGGAAGAGAGAGCGCAGTGAGACCTCAGGGGGTTAGACAGTGTGAAAAGGGGAGAGAGAGTGCCGTGAGAGTTCAGAGGGTTAAACAGTGTGAGATGGGGAGACAGAGCACGGTGAGAGTTCAGAGGGTTAAATAGTGTGAGAAGGGGGAGAGAGAGTGCGGTGAGAGTTCAGAGGGTTAAACAGTGTGAGATGGGGAGAGAGAGCGCGGTGAGAGTTCAGGGGGTTAAACACTGTGAGATGGGAGAGAGAGAGTGCGGTGAGAGTGCAGAGGCTTAAACAGTGTGAGAAGGGGAGAGAGAGTGCGTTGAGAGTTCAGAGGGTTAAATAGTGTGAGATGGGGAGAGAAATGCGGTGAGAGTTCAGAGGGATAAACAGTGTGAGATGGGGAGAGAGCGCGCGGTGACAGTTCAGAGGGTTAAACAGTGTGAGATGGGGAGAGAAAGCGCGGTGAGATTCATCGGGTTAAACAGGGGGAGAAGGGGATAGAGTGCGGAGAGAGTTCAGAGGGTTAAACAGCGTGAGATGGGGAGAAAGAGCGTGGAGAGAGTTCAGGGGGGTTAAACAATGTGAGATGGGTAGAGAGAGCGTGATTGAAGTTCAGAGGGTTAAACAGTGTGAGAAGCGGAGAGAGAGTGCCGTGAGAGTTCAGAGGGTTAAACAGTGTGAGATGGGGAGACAGCGCGATGAGAGTTCAGAGGATTAAACAATGTGAGAAGGCGACAGAGCGCAATGAGACTTCAGGGATTAAACAGTGTGAGAAGGGGAGAGAGAATGCGGTGAGAGTTCAGAGGGATAAACAGTGTGAGATGGGGAGAGAGAGCGCGGTGAGATTCATAGGGTTAAACAGCGTGAGAAGAGGACAGAGAGCGCAGGCAGAGTTCAGAGGGTTAAACAGGGTGAGAAGGTGAGACAGAGGACGTTGAGAGTTTAGGGGTTTAAACTATGTGAGATGGGGAGAGAGAGTTTGGTGAGAGTTCAGAGGTTTAAACAGTGTGTGATGGGGAGAGAGCGCGCGGTGACAGTTCAGAGGGTTAAACAGTGTGAGATGGGGAGAGAAAGCGCGGTGAGATTCATCGGGTTAAACAGGGGGAGAAGGGGATAGAGTGCGGAGAGAGTTCAGAGGGTTAAACAGCGTGAGATGGGGAGAGAGAGCGTGGAGAGAGTTCAGGGAGTTAAACAATGTGAGATGGGTAGAGAGAGCGTGACTGAGGTCAGAGGGTTAAACAGTGTGAGAAGCGGAGAGATCACAGTGAGACTTCAGGGGGTTAAACAGTGTGAGAAGGGGAGAGAGAGTGCGTTGAGAGTTCAGAGGGTTAAACAATGTGAGAAGGCGACAGAGCGCAGTGAGACTTCAGGGGTTAAACAGTGTGAGAAGGGGAGAGAGAATGCGGTGAGAGTTCAGAGGGATAAACAGTGTGAGATGGGGAGAGAGAGCGCGGGCAGAGTTCAGAGGGTTAAACAATGTGAGATGGGGAGAGAGCGCGTTGACAGTTCAGAGGGATAAACAGTGTGAGATGGGGAGAGAGAGCGCGGGCAGAGTTCAGAGGGTTAAACAGTGTGAGATGGGGAGAGAGAGTGCGGTGAGAGTTCAGAGGGTTAAACAGCGTGAGATGGGGAGAAAGAGCGTGGAGAGAGTTCAGGGGGTTAAACAATGTGAGATGGGGAGAGAGAGCGTGACTGAGGTCAGAGGGTTAAACAATGTGAAAAGCGGAGAGATCGCAGTGAGACTTCAGGGGGTTAAACAGTGTGAGAAGGGGAGAGAGAGTGCCGTGAGAGTTCAGAGGTTTAAACAGTGTGAGATGGGGAGAGAGAGTGCAGGGAGAGTTCAGAGGTTTAAACAGTGTGAGATAGGGAGAGACAGCATGTTTGAAGTTCTTAGGGTTAAACAGTGTGAGATGGGGAGAGAGAGTGCGTTGAGAGTTCAGAGGGTTAAACAGTGTGAGAAGGGGAGAGAGAGTGCGTTGAGAGTTCAGAGGGTTAAATAGTGTGAGATGGGGAGAGACAGCATGTTTGAAGTTCTTAGGGTTAAACAGTGTGAGATGGGGAGAGAGAGTGCAGGGAGAGTTCAGAGGTTTAAACAGTGTGAGATAGGGAGAGACAGCATGTTTGAAGTTCTTAGGGTTAAACAGTGTGAGATGGGGACAGAGAGTGCGTTGAGAGTTCAGAGGGTTAAACAGTGTGAGATGGGGAGAGAGTGCAGTGAGACCTCAGAGGGTTAAACAGTGTGAGATGGGGAGACAGAGCGCGGTGTGAGTTCAGAGGGTTAAACAATGTGAGAAGGCGACAGAGCGCAGTGTGACTTCAGGGGTTAAACAGTGTGAGAAGGGGAGAGAGAATGCGGTGAGAGTTCAGAGGGATAAACAGTGTGAGATGGGGAGAGAGAATGCGGTGAGAGTTCAGAGGGATAAACAGTGTGAGAAGGGGGAGAGAGAGCGTAGTGAGAAATCAGGGGGTTAAACAGTGTGAGAAGGGGGAGAAAGAAAGTGGTGAGTTCAGGCAGTTAAACAGTGTGAGATGGGGAGAGAGAGCGCGGTGAGATTCATAGGGTTAAACAGTGTGAGAAGAGGAGAGAGAGCGCAGGCAGAGTTCATAAGGTTAAACAGGGTGAGAAGGTGAGACAGAGGATGTTGAGAGTTTAGGGGTTTAAACTGTGTGAGATGGGGAGAGAGAGCGTGGTGAGAGTTCAGGGGGATAAAGAGTGTGAGATGGGGAGAGAGCGCGGTGAGATTCATAGGGTTAATCAGGGGGAGAAGGGGATAGAGTGTGGAGAGAGTTCAGAGGGTTAAACAGCGTGAGATGGGGAGAGAGAGCGCGGGCAGAGTTCAGAGGGTTAAACAGTGTGAGATGGGGAGAGAGAGTGCGGTGAGAGTTCAGAGGGTTAAACAGCGTGAGATGGGGAGAAAGAGCGTGGAGAGAGTTCAGGGGGTTAAACAATGTGAGATGGGGAGAGAGAGCGTGACTGAGGTCAGAGGGTTAAACAATGTGAAAAGCGGAGAGATCGCAGTGAGACTTCAGGGGGTTAAACAGTGTGAGAAGGGGAGAGAGAGTGCCGTGAGAGTTCAGAGGTTTAAACAGTGTGAGATGGGGAGAGAGAGTGCAGGGAGAGTTCAGAGGTTTAAACAGTGTGAGATAGGGAGAGACAGCATGTTTGAAGTTCTTAGGGTTAAACAGTGTGAGATGGGGAGAGAGAGTGCGTTGAGAGTTCAGAGGGTTAAACAGTGTGAGAAGGGGAGAGAGAGTGCGTTGAGAGTTCAGAGGGTTAAATAGTGTGAGATGGGGAGAGACAGCATGTTTGAAGTTCTTAGGGTTAAACAGTGTGAGATGGGGAGAGAGAGTGCAGGGAGAGTTCAGAGGTTTAAACAGTGTGAGATAGGGAGAGACAGCATGTTTGAAGTTCTTAGGGTTAAACAGTGTGAGATGGGGACAGAGAGTGCGTTGAGAGTTCAGAGGGTTAAACAGTGTGAGATGGGGAGAGAGTGCAGTGAGACCTCAGAGGGTTAAACAGTGTGAGATGGGGAGACAGAGCGCGGTGTGAGTTCAGAGGGTTAAACAATGTGAGAAGGCGACAGAGCGCAGTGTGACTTCAGGGGTTAAACAGTGTGAGAAGGGGAGAGAGAATGCGGTGAGAGTTCAGAGGGATAAACAGTGTGAGATGGGGAGAGAGAATGCGGTGAGAGTTCAGAGGGATAAACAGTGTGAGAAGGGGGAGAGAGAGCGTAGTGAGAAATCAGGGGGTTAAACAGTGTGAGAAGGGGGAGAAAGAAAGTGGTGAGTTCAGGCAGTTAAACAGTGTGAGATGGGGAGAGAGAGCGCGGTGAGATTCATAGGGTTAAACAGTGTGAGAAGAGGAGAGAGAGCGCAGGCAGAGTTCATAAGGTTAAACAGGGTGAGAAGGTGAGACAGAGGATGTTGAGAGTTTAGGGGTTTAAACTGTGTGAGATGGGGAGAGAGAGCGTGGTGAGAGTTCAGGGGGATAAAGAGTGTGAGATGGGGAGAGAGCGCGGTGAGATTCATAGGGTTAATCAGGGGGAGAAGGGGATAGAGTGTGGAGAGAGTTCAGAGGGTTAAACAGCGTGAGATGGGGAGAGAGAGCGTGGAGAGAGTTCAGGGGGTTAAACAATGTGAGATGGGGAGAGAGAGCGTGACTGAGGTCAGAGGGTTAAACAGTGTGAGAAGCGGAGAGGTCGCAGTGAGACTTCAGAAGGTTAAACAGTCTGAGAAGGGGAGAGAGAGTGCGTTGAGAGTTCAGAGTGTTAAATAGTGTGAGAAGGGGGAGAGAGAGTGCGGTGAGAGTTCAGAGGGATAAACAGGGTGAGATGGGAAGAGAGAGCGCGGGCAGAGCTCAGAGGGTTAAACAGTGTGAGATGGGGAGAGAGTGCGTTGAGAGTTCAGAGGGTTAAATAGTGTGAGATGGGGAGAGAGAGCGCGGGCAGAGTTCAGAGGGTTAAACAGTGTGAGAAGGGGAGAGAGAGAGAGTGCGGTGAGAGTTCAGAGGGATAAACAGTTTGAGATGGGGAGAGAGCGCGGTGAGAGTTCAGGGGATTAAACAGTGTGAGATGGGAAGAGAGAGCGCGGGCAGAGTTCAGAGGTTTAAACAGTGTGAGATGGGGAGAGAGAGTGTGGTGAGAGTTCAGAGGGTTAAACAGTGTGAGATGGGGAGAGAGAGCACGGTGAGATTCATAGGGTTAAACAGGGGGAGAAGGGGATAGAGTGCGGAGAGAGTTCAGAGGGTTAAACAGCGTGAGATGGAGAGAGAGAGCGTGGAGAGTGTTCGGGGGTTAAACAATGTGAGATGGGGAGAGAGAGCGTGACTGAGGTCAGAGGGTTAAACAATGTGAGAAGCGGAGAGATCGCAGTGAGACTTCAGGGGGTTAAACAGTGTGAGAAGGGGAGAGAGAGTGCGTTGAGAGTTCAGAGGGTTAAACAGTGTGAGATGGGGAGAGAGAGCGCGTTGAGAGTTCAGAGGGTTAAACTGTGTGAGATGGGGAGAGAGAGCGTGATTGAAGTTCAGAGGGTTAAACAGTGTGAGAAGGGGAGAGAGTGCAGTGAGACCTCAGAGGGTTAAACAGTGTGAGATGGTAAGACAGAGCGCGGTGAGAGTTCAGAGGGTTAAACAATGTGAGAAGGCGACAGAGCGCAATGAGACTTCAGGGGTTAAACAGTGTGAGAAGGGGAGAGAGAATGCGGTGAGAGTTCAGAGGGATAAACAGTGTGAGATGGGGAGAGAGCGCGCGGTGACAGTTCAAAGGGTTAAACAGTGTGAGATGGGGAGAGAAAGCGCGGTGAGATTCATCGGGTTAAACAGGGGGAGAAGGGGATAGAGTGCGGAGAGAGTTCAGAGGGTTAAACAGCGTGAGATGGGGAGAGAGAGCGTGGAGAGAGTTCAGGGGGTTAAACAATGTGAGATGGGTAGAGAGAGCGTGACTGAGGTCAGAGGGTTAAACAGTGTGAGAAGCGGAGAGATCGCAGTGAGACCTCAGGGGGTTAAACAGTGTGAGAAGGGGAGAGAGAGCGCAGGCAGAGTTCAGAGGGTTAAACAATGTGAGAAGGCGACAGAGCGCATTGAGACTTCAGGGGTTAAACAATGTGAGAAGGGGAGAGAGAATGCGGTGAGAGTTCAGAGGGATAAACAGTGTGAGATGGGGAGAGAGAGCGTAGTGAGAAATCAGGGGGTTAAACAGTGTGAGAAGGGGGAGAAAGAAAGTGGTGAGTTCAGGCAGTTAAACAGTGTGAGATGGGGAGAGAGAGCGCGGTGAGATTCATAGGGTTAAACAGTGTGAGAAGAGGAGAGAGAGCGCAGGCAGAGTTCATAAGGTTAAACAGGGTGAGAAGGTGAGACAGAGGATGTTGAGAGTTTAGGGGTTTAAACTGTGAGATGGGGAGAGAGAGCGTGGTGAGAGTTCAGGGGGATAAAGAGTGTGAGATGGGGAGAGAGCGCGCGGTGACAGTTCAGAGGGTTAAACAGTGTGAGATGGAGAGAGAGAGCGCGGTGAGATTCATCGGGTTAAACAGGGGGAGAAGGGGATAGAGTGCGGAGAGAGTTCAGAGGGTTAAACAGCGTGAGATGGGGAGAAAGAGTGTGGAGAGAGTTCAGGGGGTTAAACAATGTGAGATGGGGAGAGAGAGCGTGACTGAGGTCAGAGGGTTAAACAGTGTGAGAAGCGGAGAGATCACAGTGAGACTTCAGGGGGTTAAACAGTGTGAGAAGGGGAGAGAGAGTGCGTTGAGAGTTCAGAGTGTTAAATAGTGTGAGATGGGGAGAGAGACTGCGGTGAGAGTTCAGAGGGATAAACAGTGTGAGATAGGGAGAGACAGCATGTTTGAAGTTCAGAGGGTAAAACAGTGTGAGATGGGGAGAGAGGGCGTGTTGAGAGTTCAGAGGGTTAAACAGTGTGAGATGGGGAGAGAGAGCATGATTGAAGTTCAGAGGGTTAAACAGTGTCAGAAGGGGAGAGAGTGCAGTGAGACCTCAGAGGGTTAAACAGTGTGAGATGGGGAGACAGAGCGCGGTATGAGTTCAGAGGATTAAACAATGTGAGAAGGCGACAGAGCGCAATGAGACTTCAGGGGTTAAACAGTGTGAGAAGGGGACAGAGAATGCGGTGAGAGTTCAGAGGGATAAACGTGTGAGATGGGGAGAGAGAGCGCGGTGAGAGTTCAGAGGGATAAACAGTGTGAGATGGGGAGAGAGAGCGCGGTGAGAGTTCAGAGGGATAAACAGTGTGAGATGGGGAGAGCGAGCGCGGTGAGATTCATAGAGTTAAACAAGATGAGATGGGGAGAGAGAGCGCGGGCAGAGTTCAGAGGGATAAACAGTGTGAGATGGGGAGAAAGAGCATGGAGAGAGTTCAGGGGGTTAAACAATGTGAGATGGGTAGAGAGCGCGGTGAGAGTTCAGAGGGATAAACAGTGTGAGAAGCGGAGAGAGCGCAGTGAGACCTCAGAGGGTTAAACAGTGTGACATGGGGAGACAGAGCGCGATGAGAGTTCGGAGGGTTAAACAATGTGAGAAGGCGACAGAGCGCAGTGAGACTTCAGAGGGTTAAATAGTGTGAGATGGGGAGAGAGAGCGCGGTGAGAGTTCAGAGGGATAAACAGTGTGAGATGGGGAGAGAGCGCGGTGAGAGTTCAGAGGGTTAAACAGTGTGAGAAGGGGAGAGAGAGCGCGATGAGAGTTCAGAGGGATAAACAGTGTGAGATGGGGAGAGAGCGCGGTGAGAGTTCAGAGGGTTAAACAGTGTGAGATGGGGAGAGAGAGCGCGGGCAGAGTTCAGAGGGTTAAACAGTGTGAGAAGGGGGAGAAAGAAAGCGGTGAGTTCAGGCAGTTAAACCGCGTGAGATGGGGAGAGAGTGCGGTGAGATTCATAGGGTTAAACAGCGTGAGAAGAGGAGAGAGAGCGCTGGCAGAGTTCAGGGGGTTAAACAGTGTGCGATGGGGAGAGAGCACGCATTGAGGCTTCAGAGGGTTAAACAGTGTGAGAAGGGGAGAGACAGCGTGATTGAAGTTCAGAGGGTTAAACAGTGTGAGAAGGGGAGAGAGAGCGCGGTGAAAGTTCAGAGGGTTAAACAGTGTGAGATGGGGAGAGAGAGTGCCGTGAGAGTTCAGAGGGTTAAACAGTGTGAGATGGGGAGACAGAGCACGGTGAGAGTTCAGAGGGTTAAACAGTGTGAGATGGGAAGAGAGAGCGCAGTGAGACCTCAGGGGGTTAGACAGTGTGAAAAGGGGAGAGAGAGTGCCGTGAGAGTTCAGAGGGTTAAACAGTGTGAGATGGGGAGACAGAGCACGGTGAGAGTTCAGAGGGTTAAATAGTGTGAGAAGGGGGAGAGAGAGTGCGGTGAGAGCTCAGAGGGTTAAACAGTGTGAGATGGGGAGAGAGAGCGCGGTGAGAGTTCAGGGGGTTAAACACTGTGAGATGGGAGAGAGAGAGTGCGGTGAGAGTGCAGAGGCTTAAACAGTGTGAGAAGGGGAGAGAGAGTGCGTTGAGAGTTCAGAGGGTTAAATAGTGTGAGATGGGGAGAGAAATGCGGTGAGAGTTCAGAGGGATAAACAGTGTGAGATGGGGAGAGAGCGCGCGGTGACAGTTCAGAGGGTTAAACAGTGTGAGATGGGGAGAGAAAGCGCGGTGAGATTCATCGGGTTAAACAGGGGGAGAAGGGGATAGAGTGCGGAGAGAGTTCAGAGGGTTAAACAGCGTGAGATGGGGAGAAAGAGCGTGGAGAGAGTTCAGGGGGGTTAAACAATGTGAGATGGGTAGAGAGAGCGTGATTGAAGTTCAGAGGGTTAAACAGTGTGAGAAGCGGAGAGAGAGTGCCGTGAGAGTTCAGAGGGTTAAACAGTGTGAGATGGGGAGACAGCGCGATGAGAGTTCAGAGGATTAAACAATGTGAGAAGGCGACAGAGCGCAATGAGACTTCAGGGATTAAACAGTGTGAGAAGGGGAGAGAGAATGCGGTGAGAGTTCAGAGGGATAAACAGTGTGAGATGGGGAGAGAGAGCGCGGTGAGATTCATAGGGTTAAACAGCGTGAGAAGAGGACAGAGAGCGCAGGCAGAGTTCAGAGGGTTAAACAGGGTGAGAAGGTGAGACAGAGGACGTTGAGAGTTTAGGGGTTTAAACTATGTGAGATGGGGAGAGAGAGTTTGGTGAGAGTTCAGAGGTTTAAACAGTGTGTGATGGGGAGAGAGCGCGCGGTGACAGTTCAGAGGGTTAAACAGTGTGAGATGGGGAGAGAAAGCGCGGTGAGATTCATCGGGTTAAACAGGGGGAGAAGGGGATAGAGTGCGGAGAGAGTTCAGAGGGTTAAACAGCGTGAGATGGGGAGAGAGAGCGTGGAGAGAGTTCAGGGAGTTAAACAATGTGAGATGGGTAGAGAGAGCGTGACTGAGGTCAGAGGGTTAAACAGTGTGAGAAGCGGAGAGATCACAGTGAGACTTCAGGGGGTTAAACAGTGTGAGAAGGGGAGAGAGAGTGCGTTGAGAGTTCAGAGGGTTAAACAATGTGAGAAGGCGACAGAGCGCAGTGAGACTTCAGGGGTTAAACAGTGTGAGAAGGGGAGAGAGAATGCGGTGAGAGTTCAGAGGGATAAACAGTGTGAGATGGGGAGAGAGAGCGCGGGCAGAGTTCAGAGGGTTAAACAATGTGAGATGGGGAGAGAGCGCGTTGACAGTTCAGAGGGATAAACAGTGTGAGATGGGGAGAGAGAGCGCGGGCAGAGTTCAGAGGGTTAAACAGTGTGAGATGGGGAGAGAGAGTGCGGTGAGAGTTCAGAGGGTTAAACAGCGTGAGATGGGGAGAAAGAGCGTGGAGAGAGTTCAGGGGGTTAAACAATGTGAGATGGGGAGAGAGAGCGTGACTGAGGTCAGAGGGTTAAACAATGTGAAAAGCGGAGAGATCGCAGTGAGACTTCAGGGGGTTAAACAGTGTGAGAAGGGGAGAGAGAGTGCCGTGAGAGTTCAGAGGTTTAAACAGTGTGAGATGGGGAGAGAGAGTGCAGGGAGAGTTCAGAGGTTTAAACAGTGTGAGATAGGGAGAGACAGCATGTTTGAAGTTCTTAGGGTTAAACAGTGTGAGATGGGGAGAGAGAGTGCCGTGAGAGTTCAGAGGGTTAAACAGTGTGAGATGGGGAGACAGCGCGATGAGAGTTCAGAGGATTAAACAATGTGAGAAGGCGACAGAGCGCAATGAGACTTCAGGGATTAAACAGTGTGAGAAGGGGAGAGAGAATGCGGTGAGAGTTCAGAGGGATAAACAGTGTGAGATGGGGAGAGAGAGCGCGGTGAGATTCATAGGGTTAAACAGCGTGAGAAGAGGACAGAGAGCGCAGGCAGAGTTCAGAGGGTTAAACAGGGTGAGAAGGTGAGACAGAGGACGTTGAGAGTTTAGGGGTTTAAACTATGTGAGATGGGGAGAGAGAGTTTGGTGAGAGTTCAGAGGTTTAAACAGTGTGTGATGGGGAGAGAGCGCGCGGTGACAGTTCAGAGGGTTAAACAGTGTGAGATGGGGAGAGAAAGCGCGGTGAGATTCATCGGGTTAAACAGGGGGAGAAGGGGATAGAGTGCGGAGAGAGTTCAGAGGGTTAAACAGCGTGAGATGGGGAGAGAGAGCGTGGAGAGAGTTCAGGGAGTTAAACAATGTGAGATGGGTAGAGAGAGCGTGACTGAGGTCAGAGGGTTAAACAGTGTGAGAAGCGGAGAGATCACAGTGAGACTTCAGGGGGTTAAACAGTGTGAGAAGGGGAGAGAGAGTGCGTTGAGAGTTCAGAGGGTTAAACAATGTGAGAAGGCGACAGAGCGCAGTGAGACTTCAGGGGTTAAACAGTGTGAGAAGGGGAGAGAGAATGCGGTGAGAGTTCAGAGGGATAAACAGTGTGAGATGGGGAGAGAGAGCGCGGGCAGAGTTCAGAGGGTTAAACAATGTGAGATGGGGAGAGAGCGCGTTGACAGTTCAGAGGGATAAACAGTGTGAGATGGGGAGAGAGAGCGCGGGCAGAGTTCAGAGGGTTAAACAGTGTGAGATGGGGAGAGAGAGTGCGGTGAGAGTTCAGAGGGTTAAACAGCGTGAGATGGGGAGAAAGAGCGTGGAGAGAGTTCAGGGGGTTAAACAATGTGAGATGGGGAGAGAGAGCGTGACTGAGGTCAGAGGGTTAAACAATGTGAAAAGCGGAGAGATCGCAGTGAGACTTCAGGGGGTTAAACAGTGTGAGAAGGGGAGAGAGAGTGCCGTGAGAGTTCAGAGGTTTAAACAGTGTGAGATGGGGAGAGAGAGTGCAGGGAGAGTTCAGAGGTTTAAACAGTGTGAGATAGGGAGAGACAGCATGTTTGAAGTTCTTAGGGTTAAACAGTGTGAGATGGGGAGAGAGAGTGCGTTGAGAGTTCAGAGGGTTAAACAGTGTGAGAAGGGGAGAGAGAGTGCGTTGAGAGTTCAGAGGGTTAAATAGTGTGAGATGGGGAGAGACAGCATGTTTGAAGTTCTTAGGGTTAAACAGTGTGAGATGGGGAGAGAGAGTGCAGGGAGAGTTCAGAGGTTTAAACAGTGTGAGATAGGGAGAGACAGCATGTTTGAAGTTCTTAGGGTTAAACAGTGTGAGATGGGGACAGAGAGTGCGTTGAGAGTTCAGAGGGTTAAACAGTGTGAGATGGGGAGAGAGTGCAGTGAGACCTCAGAGGGTTAAACAGTGTGAGATGGGGAGACAGAGCGCGGTGTGAGTTCAGAGGGTTAAACAATGTGAGAAGGCGGCAGAGCGCAATGAGACTTCAGGGGGTTAAACAGTGTGAGAAGGGGGGAGAGTATGCGGTGAGAGTTCAGAGGGATAAACAGTGTGAGATGGGGAGAGAGCGTGGAGAGAGTTCAGGGGGTTAAACAATGTGAGATGGGGAGAGAGAGCGCGGTGAGATTCATAGGGTTAATCAGGGGGAGAAGGGAATAGAGTGAGGAGAGAGTTCAGAGGGTTAAACAGCGTGAGATGGGGAGAGAGAGCGTGGAGAGAGTTCAGGGGGTAAAACAATGTGAGATGGGGAGAGAGAGCGTGACTGAGGTCAGAGGGTTAAACAGTGTGAGATGGGGAGAGAGAGTGCGTTGAGAGTTGAGGGTTAAATAGTGTGAGATGGGGAGAGAGAGCGCGGTGAGAGTTCAGAGGGATAAACAGTGTGAGATGGGGAGAGAGCGCGGTGAGAGTTCAGAGGGATAAACAGTGTGAGATGGGGAGAGAGAGCGCGGTGAGATTCATAGAGTTAAACAAGATGAGATGGGGAGAGAGAGCGCAGGCAGAGTTCAGAGGGTTAAACAGTGTGAGAAGGGGGAGAGGCAGCACAGTGAGAATTCAGGGGGTTAAACAGTGTGAGAAGGGGGAGAAAGAAAGCGGTGAGTTCAGGCAGTTAAACCGTGTGAGATGGGGAGAGAGCGCGGTGAGATTCATAGGGTTAAACAGCGTGAGAAGAGGAGAGAGAGCGCAGGCAGAGTTCAGGGGGTTAAACAGTGTGCGATGGGGAGAGAGCACGCGTTGAGGCTTCAGAGGGTTAAACAGTGTGAGAAGGGGAGAGACAGCGTGATTGAAGTTCAGAGGGTTAAACAGTGTGAGAAGGGGAGAGAGAGTGCGTTGAGAGTTCAGAGGGTTAAACAGTGTGAGATGGGGAGAGAGAGCGCGGTGCAAGTTCAGAGAGTTAAACAGTGTGAGATGGGGAGAGAGAGCGCCGTGAAAGTTCAGAGGGTTAAACAGTGTGAGATGGGGAGAGACAGCATGGTGAGAGTTCAGAGGGTTAAACAATGAGACATGGGGAGAGAGAGCGTGGGCAGAGTACAGGGGGATAAACAGTGTACGAAGTGGGAGAGAGAGCGTGGTGAGAGTTCAGGGGGTTAAACAGTGTGAGATGGGGAGAGAGAGCATGATTAAAGTTCAGAGGGTTAAACAGTGTGAGATGGGGAGAGAGAGCGTGATTGAAGTTCAGAGGGTTAAACAATGTGAGATGGGGAGAGAGAGAGCGTGATTGAAGTTCAGAGGGTTAAACAGTTTGAGAAGGGGAAAGAGCGCAGTGAGACCTCAGAGGGTTAAACAATGTGAGAAGGCGACAGAGCGCAGTGAGACTTCAGGGGTTAAACAGTGTGAGAAGGGAAGAGAAAGCGCACTGAGAGCTCAGAGGGTTGAATAGTGTGAAATGGGGAGAGATCGCAGTGAGACCTCAGTGGGTTAGACAGTGTGAGAAGGGGTGAGAGAGTGGGGTGAGAGTTCAGAGGGTTAAACAGTGTGATATGGGGAGACAGAGAGCGGTGAGAGTTCAGAGGGTTAAACAATGTGAGAAGGCGACAGAGAGCAGTGAGACTTCAGGGGTTAAACAGTGTGAGAAGGGGAGAGAGAGCGCAGTGAGACCTCAGGAGGTTAGACAGTGTGAGGAGGGGAGGGAGAGTGCGGTGAGAGTTCAGAGGGTTAAACAGTGTGAGATGGGGAGACAGAGCGCGGGCAGAGTCCAGAGGGTTAAACAGTATGAGAAGGGGAGAGAGAGCGCAGTGAGACTTCAGGGGTTTAAACAATGTGAGATGGGGAGAGAGAGCGCGGTGAAAGTTCAGAGGGTTAAACAGTGAGACATGGGGAGAGAGAGCGCAGGCAGAGTTCAGAGGGTTAAACAGTGTGAGATGTGGAGACAGAGCGCGGTGAGAGTTCAGAGGGTTAAACAATGTGAGAAGGCGACAGAGCGCAGTGAGACTTCAGGGGTTAAACAGTGTGAGAAGGGGAGAGAGAATGCGGTGAGAATTCAGAGGGATAAACAGTGTGAGATGGGGAGCGAGAATGCGGTGCGAGTTCAGAGGGATAAACAGTGTGAGATGGGGAGAGAGAGCGTAGTGAGAAATCAGGGGGTTAAACAGTGTGAGAAGGGGGAGAAAGAAAGTGGTGAGTTCAGGCAGTTAAACAGTGTGAGATGGGGAGAGAGCGCGGTGAGATTCATAGGGTTAAACAGTGTGAGAAGAGGAGAGAGAGCGCAGGCAGAGTTCATAAGGTTAAACAGGGTGAGAAGGTGAGACAGAGGATGTTGAGAGTTTAGGGGTTTAAACTGTGTGAGATGGGGAGAGAGAGCGTAGCGAGAGTTCAGGGGGTTAAAGAGTGTGAGATGGGGAGAGAGCGCGGTGAGATTCATAGGGTTAATCAGGGGGAGAAGGGGATAGAGTGCGGAGAGAGTTCAGAGGGTTAAACAGCGTGAGATGGGGAGAGAGAGCGTGGAGAGAGTTCAGGGGGTTAAACAATGTGAGATGGGGAGAGAGAGTGCGGTGAGAGTTCAGAGGGATAAACAGTGTGAGTAGGGGATAGAGTGCGGAGAGAGTTCAGAGGGATAAACAGGGTGAGATGGGGAGAGAGAGCGCGGTGAGAGTTCAGGGGGTTAAACAGCGTGAGATGGGGGAGAGAGAGTGCGGTGAGAGTGCAGAGGGTTAAACAGTGTGAGAAGGGGAGAGAGAGTGCGTTGAGAGTTCAGAGGGTTAAATAGTGTGAGAAGGGGAGAGAGCGCGGTGAGAGTTCAGAGGGATAAACAGGGTGAGATGGGGAGAGAGAGCGCGGGCAGAGTTCAGAGGGATAAACAGTGTGAGATGGGGAGAGAGCGCGGTGAGAGTTCAGAGGGATAAACAGTGTGAGATGGGGAGAGAGAGCGCGGTGAGATTCATAGAGTTAAACAAGATGAGATGGGGAGAGAGAGCGTGGAGAGAGTTCAGGGGGTTAAACAATGTGAGATGGGGAGAGAGAGCGTGACTGAGGTCAGAGGGTTAAACAATGTGAGAAGCGGAGAGATCGCAGTGAGACGTCAGGGGGTTAAACAGTGTGAGAAGGGGAGTGAGAGTGCGTTGAGAGTTCAGAGGGTTAAATAGTGTGAGATGGGGAGAGAAATGCGGTGAGAGTTCAGAGGGTTAAACAGTGTGAGATAGGGAGAGACAGCATGTTTGAAGTTCAGGGGGCTAAACAGTGTGAGATGGGGAGAGAGAGCGCGTTGAGAGTTCAGAGGGTTAAACAGTGTGAGATGGGGAGAGAAAATGCGGTGAGAGTTCAGAGGGATAAACAGTGTGAGATGGGGAGAGAAAATGCGGTGAGAGTTCAGAGGGATAAACAGTGTGAGATGGGGAGAGAGAGCGCGGTGAGAGTTCAGAGGGATAAACAGTGTGAGATGGGGAGAGAGAGTGCGGTGAGATTCATAGAGTTAAACAAGATGAGATGGGGAGAGAGAGCGCGGGCAGAGTTCAGAGGGTTAAACAGTGTGACAGTGTGAGAAGGGGGAGAGAGAGGGTAGTGAGAAATCAGAGGGTTAAACAGTGTGAGATGGGGAGAAAGAGCGTGGAGAGAGTTCAGGGGGTTAAACAATGTGAGATGGGGAGAGAGAGCGTGACTGAGGTCAGAGGGTTAAACAATGTGAAAAGCGGAGAGATCGCAGTGAGACTTCAGGGGGTTAAACAGTGTGAGAAGGGGAGAGAGAGTGCCGTGAGAGTTCAGAGGTTTAAACAGTGTGAGATGGGGAGAGAGAGTGCAGGGAGAGTTCAGAGGTTTAAACAGTGTGAGATAGGGAGAGACAACATGTTTGAAGTTCTTAGGGTTAAACAGTGTGAGATGGGGAGAGAGAGTGCGTTGAGAGTTCAGAGGGTTAAACAGTGTGAGAAGAGGAGAGAGAGTGCGTTGAGAGTTCAGAGGGTTAAATAGTGTGAGATGGGGAGAGACAGCATGTTTGAAGTTCTTAGGGTTAAACAGTGTGAGATGGGGAGAGAGAGTGCAGGGAGAGTTCAGAGGTTTAAACAGTGTGAGATAGGGAGAGACAGCATGTTTGAAGTTCTTAGGGTTAAACAGTGTGAGATGGGGACAGAGAGTGCGTTGAGAGTTCAGAGGGTTAAACAGTGTGAGATGGGGAGAGAGTGCAGTGAGACCTCAGAGGGTTAAACAGTGTGAGATGGGGAGACAGAGCGCGGTGTGAGTTCAGAGGGTTAAACAATGTGAGAAGGCGGCAGAGTGCAATGAGACTTCAGGGGTTAAACAGTGTGAGAAGGGGGGAGAGTATGCGGTGAGAGTTCAGAGGGATAAACAGTGTGAGATGGGGAGAGAGCGTGGAGAGAGTTCAGGGGGTTAAACAATGTGAGATGGGGAGAGAGAGCGCGGTGAGATTCATAGGGTTAATCAGGGGGAGAAGGGAATAGAGTGAGGAGAGAGTTCAGAGGGTTAAACAGTGTGAGATGGGGAGAGAGAGCGTGGAGAGAGTTCAGGGGGTAAAACAATGTGAGATGGGGAGAGAGAGCGTGACTGAGGTCAGAGGGTTAAACAGTGTGAGAAGCGGAGAGATCGCAGTGAGACTTCAGGGGGTTAAACAGTGTGAGAAGGGGAGAGAGAGTGCGTTGAGAGTTCAGAGGGTTAAATAGTGTGAGATGGGGAGAGAGAGCGCGGTGAGAGTTCAGAGGGATAAACAGTGTGAGATGGGGAGAGAGCGCGGTGAGAGTTCAGAGGGATAAACAGTGTGAGATGGGGAGAGAGCGCGCGGTGAGATTCATAGAGTTAAACAAGATGAGATGGGGAGAGAGAGCGCAGGCAGAGTTCAGAGGGTTAAACAGTGTGAGAAGGGGGAGAGGCAGCACAGTGAGAATTCAGGGGGTTAAACAGTGTGAGAAGGGGGAGAAAGAAAGCGGTGAGTTCAGGCAGTTAAACCGTGTGAGATGGGGAGAGAGCGCGGTGAGATTCATAGGGTTAAACAGCGTGAGAAGAGGAGAGAGAGCGCAGGCAGAGTTCAGGGGGTTAAACAGTGTGCGATGAGGAGAGAGCACGCGTTGAGGCTTCAGAGGGTTAAACAGTGTGAGAAGGGGAGAGACAGCGTGATTGAAGTTCAGAGGGTTAAACAGTGTGAGAAGGGGAGAGAGAGTGCGTTGAGAGTTCAGAGGGTTAAACAGTGTGAGATGGGGAGAGAGAGCGCGGTGCAAGTTCAGAGAGTTAAACAGTGTGAGATGGGAAGAGAGAGCGCCGTGAAAGTTCAGAGGGTTAAACAGTGTGAGATGGGGAGAGACAGCATGGTGAGAGTTCAGAGGGTTAAACAATGAGACATGGGGAGAGATAGCGTGGGCAGAGTACAGCGGGATAAACAGTGTACGAAGTGGGAGAGAGAGCGTGGTGAGAGTTCAGGGGGTTAAACAGTGTGAGATGGGGAGAGAGAGCATGATTAAAGTTCAGAGGGTTAAACAGTGTGAGATGGGGAGAGAGAGTGTGATTGAAGTTCAGAGGGTTAAACAATGTGAGATGGGGAGAGAGAGAGCGTGATTGAAGTTCAGAGGGTTAAACAGTTTGAGAAGGGGAAAGAGCGCAGTGAGACCTCAGAGGGTTAAACAATGTGAGAAGGCGACAGAGCGCAGTGAGACTTCAGGGGTTAAACAGTGTGAGAAGGGAAGAGAAAGCGCAGTGAGAGCTCAGAGGGTTGAATAGTGTGAAGTGGGGAGAGATCGCAGTGATACCTCAGTGGGTTAGACAGTGTGAGAAGGGGTGAGAGAGTGGGGTGAGAGTTCAGAGGGTTAAACAGTGTGATATGGGGAGACAGAGAGCGGTGAGAGTTCAGAGGGTTAAACAATGTGAGAAGGCGACAGAGAGCAGTGAGACTTCAGGGGTTAAACAGTGTGAGAAGGGGAGAGAGAGCGCAATGAGACCTCAGGAGGTTAGACAGTGTGAGGAGGGGAGGGAGAGTGCGGTGAGAGTTCAGAGGGTTAAACAGTGTGAGATGGGGAGACAGAGCGCGGGCAGAGTCCAGAGGGTTAAACAGTATGAGAAGGGGAGAGAGAGCGCAGTGAGACTTCAGGGGTTTAAACAATGTGAGATGGGGAGAGAGAGCGCGGTGAAAGTTCAGAGGGTTAAACAGTGAGACATGGGGAGAGAGAGCGCAGGCAGACTTCAGAGGGTTAAACAGTGTGAGATGTGGAGACAGAGCGCGGTGAGAGTTCAGAGGGTTAAACAATGTGAGAAGGCGACAGAGCGCAGTGAGACTTCAGGGGTTAAACAGTGTGAGAAGGGGAGAGAGAATGCGGTGAGAATTCAGAGGGATAAACAGTGTGAGATGGGGAGAGAGCACGGTGAGAATTCAGAGGGATAAACAGTGTGAGATGGGGAGCGAGAATGCGGTGCGAGTTCAGAGGGATAAACAGTGTGAGATGGGGAGAGAGAGCGTAGTGAGAAATCGGGGGTTAAACAGTGTGAGAAGGGGGAGAAAGAAAGTGGTGAGTTCAGGCAGTTAAACAGTGTGAGATGGGGAGAGAGCGCGGTGAGATTCATAGGGTTAAACAGTGTGAGAAGAGGAGAGAGAGCGCAGGCAGAGTTCATAAGGTTAAACAGGGTGAGAAGGTGAGACAGAGGATGTTGAGAGTTTAGGGGTTTAAACTGTGTGAGATGGGGAGAGAGAGCGTAGCGAGAGTTCAGGGGGTTAAAGAGTGTGAGATGGGGAGAGAGCGCGGTGAGATTCATAGGGTTAATCAGGGGGAGAAGGGGATAGAGTGCGGAGAGAGTTCAGAGGGTTAAACAGCGTGAGATGGGGAGAGAGAGCGTGGAGAGAGTTCAGGGGGTTAAACAATGTGAGATGGGGAGAGAGAGTGCGGTGAGAGTTCAGAGGGATAAACAGTGTGAGTAAGGGATAGATTGCGGAGAGAGTTCAGAGGGATAAACAGGGTGAGATGGGGAGAGAGAGCGCGGTGAGAGTTCAGGGGGTTAAACAGCGTGAGATGGGGGAGAGAGAGTGCGGTGAGAGTGCAGAGGGTTAAACAGTGTGAGAAGGGGAGAGAGAGTGCGTTGAGAGTTCAGAGGGTTAAATAGTGTGAGAAGGGGAGAGAGCGCGGTGAGAGTTCAGAGGGATAAACAGGGTGAGATGGGGAGAGAGAGCGCGGGCAGAGTTCAGAGGGATAAACAGTGTGAGATGGGGAGAGAGCGCGGTGAGAGTTCAGAGGGATAAACAGTGTGAGATGGGGAGAGAGAGCGCGGTGAGATTCATAGAGTTAAACAAGATGAGATGGGGAGAGAGAGCGTGGAGAGAGTTCAGGGGGTTAAACAATGTGAGATGGGGAGAGAGAGCGTGACTGAGGTCAGAGGGTTAAACAATGTGAGAAGCGGAGAGATCGCAGTGAGACGTCAGGGGGTTAAACAGTGTGAGAAGGGGAGTGAGAGTGCGTTGAGAGTTCAGAGGGTTAAATAGTGTGAGATGGGGAGAGAAATGCGGTGAGAGTTCAGAGGGTTAAACAGTGTGAGATAGGGAGAGACAGCATGTTTGAAGTTCAGGGGGCTAAACAGTGTGAGATGGGGAGAGAGAGTGCGTTGAGAGTTCAGAGGGTTAAACAGTGTGAGATGGGGAGAGAGAATGCGGTGAGAGTTCAGAGGGATAAACAGTGTGAGATGGGGAGAGAGAGCGCGGTGAGAGTTCAGAGGGATAAACAGTGTGAGATGGGGAGAGAGAGTGCGGTGAGATTCATAGAGTTAAACAAGATGAGATGGGGAGAGAGAGCGCGGGCAGAGTTCAGAGGGTTAAACAGTGTGACAGTGTGAGAAGGGGGAGAGAGAGGGTAGTGAGAAATCAGAGGGTTAAACAGTGTGAGATGGGGAGAGAGAGCGCGGGCAGAGTTCAGAGGGTTAAACAGTGTGAGAAGGGGAGAGAGAGCGTAGTGAGAAATCAGGGGGTTAAACAGTGTGAGAAGGGGGAGAAAGAAAGCGGTGAGTTCAGGCAGTTAAACCGTGTGAGATGGGGAGAGAGCGCGGTGAGATTCACAGGGTTAAACAGCGTGAGAAGAGGAGAGAGAGCGCAGGCAGAGTTCAGGGGGTTAAACAGTGTGCGATGGGGAGAGACAGCGTGATTGAAGTTCAGAGGGTTAAACAGTGTGAGAAGGGGAGAGAGAGTGCGTTGAGAGTTCAGAGGGTTAAACAGTGTGAGATGGGGAGAGAGAGCGCGGTGCAAGTTCAGAGAGTTAAACAGTGTGAGATGGGGAGAGAGAGCGCCGTGAACGTTCAGAGGGTTAAACAGTGTGAGATGGGGAGAGAGAGCATGGTGAGAGTTCAGAGGGTTAAACAATGAGACATGGGGAGAGAGAGCGTGGGCAGAGTACAGGGGGATAAACAGTGTACGAAGTGGGAGAGAGAGCGTGGTGAGAGTTCAGGGGGTTAAACAGTGTGAGAAGGGGAGAGAGAGCGCAGTGAGACCTCAGGGGGTTAGACAGTGTGAGACGGGGAGAGAGGGCGCGTTGAGGCTTCAGAGGTTTAAACAGTGTGAGATAGGGAGAGACAGCATGATTAAAGTTCAGAGGGTTAAACAGTGTGAGATGGGGAGAGAGAGCGTGATTGAAGTTCAGAGGGTTAAACAATGTGAGATGGGGAGAGAGAGCGCGGTGAGAGTTCAGAGGTTTAAACAGTGTGAGATGGGGAGAGCGAGCGCGGTGAGAGTTCAGAGGTTTAAACAGTGTGAGATGGGGAGAGCGAGCGCGGTGAGAGTTCAGAGGTTTAAACAGTGTGAGATGGGGAGACAGAGAGCGGTGAGAGTTCAGAGGGTTAAACAATGTGAGAAGGCGACAGAGCGCAGTGAGACTTCAGGAGTTAAACAGTGTGAGAAGGGGAGAGAGAGCGCAGTGAGACCTCAGGGTGTTAGACAGTGTGAGGAGGGGAGAGAGAGTGCGGTGAGAGTTCAGAGGGTTAAACAGTGTGAGATGGGGAGACAGAGTGCGGGCAGAATTCACAGGGTTAGACAGTATGAGAAGGGGAGAGAGAGCGCAGTGAGACTTCAGGGGTTTAAACAATGTGAGATGGGGAGAGAGAGCGCGGTGAAAGTTCAGAGGGTTAAATAGTGTGAGATGGGAAGAGAGAGCGCGCTGAGAGTTCAGGGGGTTAAACAGTGTGAGATGGGGAGAGAGAGGGCGGTGAGATTCATAGGGTTAAAAAGTGTGAGATGGGGAGAGAGAACGCGGTGAGAGTTCAGAGGGTTAAATAGTGTGAGATGGGAAGAGAGAGCGCGCTGAGAGTTCAGGGGGTTAAACAGGGTGAGATGGGGAGAGAGAGCGCAGGCACAGTTCAGAGGGTTAAACAATGTGAGAAGGGGGAGAGAGAGCGCTGTGAGAGTTCAGTGGATTAAACAATGTGAGAAGGCGACAGAGCGCAGTGAGACTTCAGGGGTTAAACAGTGTGAGACGGGGAGAGAGAGCGCAGTGAGACCTCAGGGGGTTAGACAGTGTGAGACGGGGAGAGAGTGTGCGGTGAGAGTTCAGAGGGTTAAACAGTGTGAGAAGGGGAGAGAGAGCGCAGTTAGACCTCAGGGGGTTAAACAGTGAGAGATGGGGAGAGAGAGCGCGCTGAGAGTTCAGAGGGTTAAACAGTGTGAGATGGGGAGACAGAGCGCAGGCAGAATTCAGAGGGTTAAACAGTATGAGAAGAGGAGAGAGAGCGCAGTGAGACCTCAGGGGGTTAAACAGTGTGAGATGGGGAGAGAGCGCGGTGAGAGTTCAGAGGGTTAAACAGTGAGACATGGGGAGAGAAAGCGCGAGCAGAGTTCAGAGGGTTAAACAGTATGAGAAGAGGAGAGAGAGCGCAGTGAGACCTCAGGGGGTTAAACAGTGTGAGATGGGGAGAGAGCGCGGTGAGAGTTCAGGGGGTTAGACAGTGTGAGATGGGGAGAGAGAGCGCGGTGAGAGTCCAGAGGTTTAAACAGTGTGAGATGGGGAGAGAGAGCGCGGTGAGAGTTCAGAGGTTTAAACAGTGTGAGATGGGGAGAGAGAGCGCGGTGAGAGTTCAGGGGGTTAAACAGGGTGAGATGGGGAGAGAGAGCGCGGTGAGAGTTCAGGGGGTTAAACAGGGTGAGATGGGGAGAGAGAGCGCGGTGAGAGTTCAGGGGGTTAAACAGGGTGAGATGGGGAGAGAGAGCGCGGGCACAGTTCAGAGGTTTAAACAGTGTGAGAAGGGGGAGAGAGAGCGCGGTGAGAGTTCAGAGGGTTAAACAGTGTGAGACGGGGAGAGAGAATGCGGTGAGAGCTCAGAGGTTTAAACAGTGTGAGAAGGGGAGAGCGAGCGCGGTGAGAGTTCTGAGGTTTAAACAGTGTGAGAAGGGGAGAGCGAGCGCGGTGAGAATTCAGGGGGTTAAACAGGGTGAGATGGGGAGAGCGAGCTTGCCAGTCCAGCAGCTCATTCTGTAGAACAACCATATTCAGAGAAAAAAATCCAAAGTGTGATGTCAAAGGGAAATGATTAGTGATGAGTATTTTTCTTGATTATCTTTCTAAACCAACTTGTCGATTAGCAATGATAATTATCATTAGGATGAGTACGGTTTACTAGCAGTAGCAAAGCTCAGTGGGAGCAATAGGGTTTATTTTAAATTAATTCTGCAGCCTGAGATGCTTTTACTCAGAGTCATTGAGCGGGAGGCTGAGCTGCAGACAGTGCGTTGCATCAGGAGTAAAGTTACTTGGAAACTTTGTACCAGGAAGTTCTTCTGATTTGGTCAGTATCAGGGACAGAAGGGTGTGATTGGGAGTGAGATAGGTAAGGGGGCCCAGAGGGCCGGAATGTGAGCCTCAGCCTTTGCAATATTGCTCAAGGTTCTTGCAGCTTGTATGGATGAAAGTGGTGGCTGCAGAGTGGGTGAGCAAGCTGACCATGGCAGCAAGGTACAGGAAGCCAATCAAGTGCGGGGAGTTAATTGGAACGTCGCGGTAGTTGGGGACAGTATAGTCAGGGGGATTGACACAGTTATACAAACAAAAAACTGCGCATGCTGGAAATCCAAAACAAAAACAGAATTACCTGGAAAAACTCAGCAGGTCTGGCAGCATCGGCGGAGAAGAAAAGAGTTGACGTTTTGAGTCCTCATGACCCTGTGTAAGGGTCGAAACATCAACTCTTTTCTTCTCTGCCGATGCTGCCAGACCTGCTGAGTTTTCCCAGGTAATTCTGTTTTTGGATTGACACAGTTCCCTGCAGCCCAGAGTGAAAGACCAGACAGCTCTGTTGCCTGCCCTGTGCTAGGGTCTGGACATCTGCTCGGAGCTGGAGAGGAACTTGCAGTGGGAAGGGGAGGATCCAGTAGTCATGGGCCACATAGACACCAGTGACATAGGTAGAACTAGAACAGAGGTTCTGCTGAGGGAGTATGAGCAACTAGGGAAAAAATTAAAATGCAGAATCTCAAAGGTAATAATCTCTAAATTACTACATTAGTCCCAAACAGATTGGTATAGCGTAAATCAGATAGGAGAATTAAATGTATAGGCAGATTGGTATAGGGTAAATCAGATAGGAGAATTAAATGTATAGGCAGATTGGTATAGGGTAAATCAGATAGGAGAATTAAATGTATAGGCAGATTGGTATAGGGTAAATCAGATAGGAGAATTAAATGTATAGGCAGATTGGTATAACGTAAATCAGATAGGAGAATTAAATGTATAGGCAGATTGGTATAGGGTAAATCAGATAGGAGAATTAAATGTATAGGCAGATTGGTATAGCGTAAATCAGATAGGAGAATTAAATGTATAGGCAGATTGGTATAGAGTAAATCAGATAGGAGAATTAAATGTATAGGCAGATTGGCATAGGGTAAATCAGATAGGAGAGTTAAATGTATAGGCAGATTGGTATAGGGTAAATCAGATAGGAGAGTTAAATGTATAGGCTTATTGGTATAGGGTAAATCAGATAGGAGAGTTAAATGTATAGGCTTATTGGTATAGGGTAAATCAGATAGGAGAGTTAAATGTATAGGCTTATTGGTATAGGGTAAATCAGATAGGAGAGTTAAATGTATAGGCAGATTGGTATAGGGTAAATCAGATAGGAGAATTAAATGTATAGGCTTATTGGTATAGGGTAAATCAGATAGGAGAATTAAATGTATAGGCAGATTGGTATAGGGTAAATCAGATAGGAGAGTTAAATGTATAGGCAGATTGGTATAGGGTAAATCAGATAGGAGAGTTAAATGTATAGGCTTATTGGTATAGGGTAAATCAGATAGGAGAGTTAAATGTATAGGCTTATTGGTATAGGGTAAATCAGATAGGAGAGTTAAATGTATAGGCTTATTGGTATAGGGTAAATCAGATAGGAGAGTTAAATGTATAGGCAGATTGGTATAGGGTAAATCAGATAGGAGAATTAAATGTATAGGCAGATTGGTATAGGGTAAATCAGATAGGAGAATTAAATGTATAGGCAGATTGGTATAGCGTAAATCAGATAGGAGAGTTAAATGTATAGCTCAAAGACAGCCAACATAAAGGGAAATCCCAAAGTCTTCTAAAGGCATGTGATTGGTAGAAGGACGGTAAAAGGAGGAGTAGGGCCGATTAGGGACCTAAAAGGGAATTTACACATGGATGAAGGGGCCGTGACTGAGGTATTAAATGAATTCTTTGCATCCGTCTTTACCAAGGAGGTAGATGCTACCCAGGTCATGGTGACAGACAAGGAAACTCTGTCACTAGAAGGGCTCAGAATTGATAAGCAGGAAGTGTTGACTAGACTGTGGGTGCTTAAACAAGGCACCGGGACCGGATAAGAAGCATCCAAGGATATTGAAGGAAGTGAGAGTAGAAATTGCAAGGTCACTGGCCATAATCTTTCAGTCTTCCCTAGACTCAGGGGAGGTACCAGAGGACTGGAGAATTGTAAACATTACACCCTTGTTCAAAAAACATTGTAAGGAGAAGCCCAGCAATTACAGACCGGTCAGTTTAACTTCAGTGGTGGGCAGGATTCTAGAAACAGTTATTCAGGATAGAATTAGTAATCACATGGGTTGATAAGGAAGAGCTACCTGGATTTCTAAAGGGGAAATCATGTTTAACTAACTTGCTGGAGTTTTTTGAAGAGGTAACAGAAAAGGCCAATGACGGTAGTGGGCAGATAGGTGACAGATGAAGTTTAATGAGAAGTGTGAGGTGATGCATTTTGGCAGGAAGAACAGAGACAGACAATATAAACTAAAGGGTGACATTTTGAAGGGGGTGCAGGAGGAGGTGATAATATAGTGGCATTGTCACTGGACTAGTAATCCAAAAACCCAGGCTAACGCTCTGGGGACCTGGGTTCAAATCCCACCACAGCAGATAGTGGAATTGGAATTAAAAGTCTAATGGTGACCATGAAACCATTGTCAATTGTTGTAAAAACCCATCTGGGTCTCTAATGCCCTTTAGGGAAGGAAATCTGCTGTCCTTACCTGGTTTGGCCTACATGTGACTCCAGACCCACAGAAATGTGGTTGACTCTAAAATGCCCTCGAACTAGGGCAATTAGGGATGGGTAATAAATGCTGGCCTAGCCGGTGACACCCACATCCCAGGAACAAATAATAAAAAAGGAGCAGAAGGACCTGGGTGTATATGTGCAAAGGTCATTGAAGGAGGCAGGACAGGTGGAGAGAGCAGTTAATAAAACATATAGTATCCTGGGCTTTATTAATAGGGACATAGAGTACAAGAGTAGGGAGGTTATGCTGAGTTTATATTAGACCTCAGCTGGAATATTGTGTACAGTTCTGGGCACCACACTATAGGAAGGATGTGAACACATTGGAGAGAGCACAGAAGAGGTTTACAAGAATGGTTCCAGGGATGAGAAGCTTCAGCTATGAGGATAGATTGGAGAGGTTGGGACTGTTCTCCTTGGGGAGGAGAAGGCTGAGAGGGGATTTGATAGAGATGTTCAAAACCATGAGGGGGCTGGACAGAGTAGATAGGGAGAAGCTGTTCCCACTGATAAAAGGATCAAGAACGAGAGGGCACAGATTTAAAGTGATTTGTGAAAGAAGCAAATGTGATGTGAGAATAAACTTTTCACAGTGAGTGGTTCGGGTCTGGAATGCACGGCCTGGAAGTGTGGGGGAGGCAGGTTCCATCGAGGCATTCAGGAGGGTATTAGATGATTATTTGAATAGAAACAATGTGCAGGGGCACAGGGAAGAGGCAGAGCAATGGCACCAAGTCATACTGCTCATTCGGAGAGCTGGTGCAGGCACGATGGGCTGAATGGCTGTCTTCTGTGCTGTTAAAATTCTGTGAAATGGGTTTTGGTTCATGGAGCACTGGCACCAGTACTGGGCAAAGTGGGAGCTGTACCACTGGGACAGTCTACACCTGAACTGTGCTGGGAAGAGGGTTCTGGTGAATCATATAACAAGGGCGGATTTAAATTAAATCGTGGGGAGAAGGGGTCATGTTTTTTTGATTCATTCACGGGATGTGGGCTTTGCTGGCTGGGCCAGTATTTATTGCCCATCCCTCGTTGCCCTTGAGAAGTTGGTGGTGAGCTGCCTTCTTGAACCGCTGCAGTCCATGTGGTGTAGGTACACCCACAGTGCTGTTAGGGAGGGAGTTCCAGGATTTTGACCCAGTGACAGTGAAGGAACGGTGATATATTTCCAAGTCAGGATGATGAGTGACTTGGAGGGGAACTTCCAAGTGGTGGTGTTCCCATCTATCTGCTGCCCTTGTCCTTCTAGATGGTAGTGGTCATGGGTTTAGAAGGTGCTGTCTAAGGAGCCTTGGTGAATTCCTGCAGTGCATCTTGCAGATGGTACACACACTGCTGCTACTGTGCGTCGGTGGTGGAGGGAGTGAATGTTTGTGGATGGGGTGCCAATCAAGCGGCTGCTTTGTCCTGGATGGTGTCCAGCTTCTTGAGTGTTGTGGGAGCTGCACTCATCCAGGCAAGTGGGGAGTATTCCATCACACTCCTGACTTGTGCCTTGTAGACGGTGGACAGGCTTTGGGGAGTCAGGAGGTGAGTTACTTACTGCAGGATTCCTAGCCTCTGACCCGCTGTTGTAGCCACAGTATTTATATGGCTGGTCCAGTTCAGTTTCTGGTCAATGGTAACCCCCAGGATGTTGATAGTGGGGGATTCTGATAGAGGGGTCAATAACCAGGGGCCATAGATTGAAGATAAGAGGTAGAAGGCTAAGAGGGGAATTATGGAGTAATTTTACCCAGAGGGTGGTGGGAGTCTGGAACTCTCTGCCTGAAATGGTGGTTGAGTTAGAAACTCTCGTAACATTTAAGAAGTATTTAGATATTCACTTGTGTTGCCATAGTCTCCAGGGCTATGGGCTAAGTGCTGGAAAACGGGATTCGTGTAGTCAGAGCTTTGTTGTCTGGCGTGGACACGATGGGCTGAATGGCCTCCTTCTGCACTGTAGACATTTATAAGTCCATGAGTCTGAGGATTCAGTGATGGTAATGCCACTGAATGTCAAGGGGTGATGGTTAGCTTCTCCCTGGTTAAATTGAATAATGTGGGCCTATATCCCCCACCCTCCACTCCACCCCTCCCCCTCAATCGCACCCCAACCCCTCCCCTAGCACCCTCCATCCACACCTCATCCCCTCTCCCCAGCCAGCCCCCCTCCCCTTCCCCCTCATTCGCACCCCATTCCCACATCTCACCCAGCTCCCCACCCCCTCACTCACACCCCCCTCCCTCTCACCCAGCTCCCCATCCCCTCACTCACACCCCACCCCCCTCACCCAGACCCCCACCCCCTTACCCAGAACCCCCCTCCCCCTCACTCAC